>JAZKJV010011282.1:0-35659 GCA_037367405.1 Ottelia alismoides | reverse complement strand
AGATCGAGCCGCTGCTCGAAGCGGTGCGCGGCATGGGGTTGCCGCTGCTGCGCATCAGCGGCGTCGAAGCCGACGACGTGATCGGCACGCTGGCCCGGCGCGCCGCCAGGCGCGGGCTGCAGGTGCTGATCTCGACCGGCGACAAGGACATGGCGCAGTTGGTCGACGACCGCGTCCGGCTGATCAATACGATGAGCGACTCGCGCTATGACCGCGACGGCGTCAAGGCGAAGTTCGACGTCTGGCCCGAACAGATCATCGACTACCTGGCGCTGGTCGGTGACAGCTCGGACAACATCCCGGGCATCGACAAGGTCGGCCCGAAGACCGCGGCCAAGTGGCTCAACCAGTACCAGACGCTCGACAACCTGGTCGCACATGCCGCCGAAGTGCCCGGCAAGGTCGGCGAGAACCTGCGCGCCGGCCTCGACACGCTGGCGCTGTCGCGCCAGCTTGCGACGATCCGCTGCGACCTCGATCTGCCGGCGGACATCGACTCGTTGACGGCCGGCGAACCGGACGTCGAAGCGCTGCGTGCGCTGTACACGCGGCTCGGCATGCGGGCGCTGCTGCGCGCATTGCCGGGAGGCGGCGGCGATGACGGCAGCCCCGGCCCGGACGCTCGCGACGGTGCCGGGACCCCGGGCGCGCCGAGCGCGAGCGCGGCAACACGCCATGGCACCACGGGCATCGCGGCGGATACGCTCGAAACGCGACCCGAGATCATCGACGCGCCACGCCAGTACGAGACGGTGCTAGACCAGGCGGCGCTCGATCGCTGGCTCGCCGCGCTGGCCCAGGCCGACCTGTTCGCCTTCGACACCGAGACGACCAGCCTGAACTACATGCAGGCCGAGATCGTCGGGGTGTCGTTCTGCATCGAAGCAGGCAAAGCGGCCTACGTGCCGCTGGCGCACGATTATCCCGGCGCGCCGGACCAGCTGCCGCGATCCGCCGTGCTCGCCGCACTGAAGCCGCTGCTCGAGGATCCCGCGCTGGGCAAACTCGGCCATCACCTGAAATACGACGCGCACGTGCTCGCGAACCACGGCATCGCGCTGGCGGGCATGCGCTACGACACGATGCTCGAATCCTATGTCTGGAACAGCGTCGCGACGCGCCACGACATGGATTCCGCCGCCGAACGCTACCTCGGCCTGCGCACGATCCACTACGAGGATGTCGCGGGCAAGGGCGCGAAGCAGATCCCGTTCAGCCAGGTCGCGCTCGAGCAGGCCGCCGAGTACGCCGCCGAAGATGCCGACGTCACGATGCGGCTGCACCGAACGCTGTGGCCGGCGATCGAGCACGAGCCGCTGCTGAAGCGCCTGTACGAGCAGTTCGAGCAGCCGCTGGTTCCCGTTCTGTGCCGGATGGAAACGCATGGCGTGCTGCTCGACCGCGAGCAGCTGCGGACACAGAGCGGCGAGATCGCGCGCAAGCTGCTGCAGCTCGAAGCCGAGGCGCATGCGGCGGCCGGCCAGCCGTTCAACCTCGATTCGCCGAAGCAGCTGCAGCACATCCTGTACGAGAAGATGCAGATCCCGGTGCTGCGCAAGACGCCGACCGGGCAACCGAGCACCGCCGAGGACGTGCTGGAGGAACTGGCCGCCGAGCATGCGCTGCCGCGGCTGATCCTCGACTACCGCGGGCTCGCCAAACTCAAGAGCACCTACACCGACAAACTGCCGGAGCAGATCGACGCCCGCACCGGACGGGTGCACACCTCGTATCACCAGGCCGTGGCGCAGACCGGCCGGCTGTCGTCGACCGATCCGAACCTGCAGAACATCCCGATCCGCACGCCCGAAGGCCGCCGCATCCGCCGCGCCTTCGTCGCGCCACCCGGGCACGTGCTGCTCGCAGCCGACTATTCGCAGATCGAACTGCGCATCATGGCGCACCTTTCCGGCGACGAAAGCCTGCTGCGCGCCTTCGCGGAAGACCGTGACATCCACCAGAGCACGGCCGCCGAAGTGCTCGGCGCGGCGCTCGACCAAGTGACACCGGAGCAGCGACGCTCCGCCAAGGCGGTGAACTTCGGCCTGATCTACGGCATGTCCGCGTTCGGGCTCGCGCGCCAGCTCGGCATCGGTCGCGGCGAGGCGCAGCAGTATGTCGACCTCTACTTCGCGCGCTATCCGGGCGTCAAACGCTACATGGATGAGACGCGCGAGCGCGCCCGCGAGCAGGGTTACGTCGAGACCGTGTTCGGTCGGCGCCTGTACCTGCCGGACATCCGTTCACGCAACCGCGCGATGCAGCAGTACGCCGAGCGCAGCGCCATCAACGCGCCCATGCAGGGCACGGCCGCGGACCTGATCAAGCTCGCGATGATCTCGGTCGACGACTGGTGCCAGCGGCACACGGATCGGGTCCGCCTGATCATGCAGGTGCATGACGAGCTCGTCTTCGAGGTCCACGGCGACGCCATCGACAGCGTGCGCGACGAGATCCGTCGCCGCATGATCGGCGCGGCCGGTGACGCGCTGCGCGTGCCGCTGAAGGTCGACGTCGGGGTTGGATCGAACTGGGACGAAGCTCACTGATTCGCTGCCCCGGGGCGACCGTTCAGAATCCGTTCATCGACGGCGGACAATAGTCGGCCCATGAACCCGCACACGCACTCGCGCTGGTCCAGACTGTTCATCGCTGCACCGCTGTATGCGCTCGGCCTGCTCGGCGGCATCGGCAACGTCCTGGCCGACGACGGCGTCAGGGATGCCGCGTCCTTCAGCGAGCCCGACTGGATCGATCTGGTCGACGACGTGCGCCGCCGCGACTGTCGCGCCGATGGCGACCTGCCGCCATTGCGCGCCGACGCCGCGTTGCAGCGCGTCGCTGAGCGCTACGCCGCCGGCGGCTCGCTGCAGCAGGCGCTCGACGCCGCGCGCTACGCCACCGGCGAAGCCGCGGCACTGCGCATCGACGCAGTTCGCCTCGACGACGACGCCGTGCGCCGCCAGCTGCGCGAACGATTCTGCGTACGGCTGACGAATCCGGATCTGGCGGCCGCTGCGGCCGTGCAGCGCGGCAACTCCCTGTGGCTGGTCGTCGCGGTGCCGGATGACGCGGCGGGAGGCGCCGCGCCGGCGATGCCAGCCGAACCCGCTGCGCCGTACGTGCCTGCGACGCCGGACAGGCCTGCGGAGCCGGACAGGCCCTCGATGCCCTCGGATCCCGACCCCGCGCGTGACTCGGGCGCACGCGAACTCCCCGACGGCATCGAGTACGAGATCCTCGCGCAGGTCAACGAGGCGCGGTCGCGGCCGCGGCGCTGCGGCTCGCAGCAGTACGGCGCGGCACCGCCGCTGCGCTATTCGGCGACGCTCGCCGATGCCTCACAGGCGCATGCGATGGACATGGCGCGGCGCGGCTATTTCGATCACGACACGCCGGAAGGCGTGAAGCCTGCAGAGCGGCTTGCGGAAACGGGCTACCGCTGGACGCTGACTGGCGAGAACATCGCGCGCGGCGACATGGGAGCGGATGAAGCAATGGCGGGCTGGCTGCGCAGCCCAGGACACTGCGCGAACATCATGGAGCCGCGCTTCAGCGAGATGGGGTTCGGCATCGCCGCCGACGGCGACCGCAAAGGTGCCCTGTACTGGGTACAGACCTTTGCGGCGCCGCGCGACGACGAAACGCCTCGCTGACCCCTCAGCTCAGAACTTGTAGCGCAGACGGGCGCCCCAGCTGCCCGGCCGGTCGAGGAACTGGAACGGCCCCAGCGCCGACATCGGGTAAGCCTTGTCGGCGCAGTTGCGGCAATCGACCATCAGCTGCAGCCCTTCGATGGCCTCGAAGTCGAACGCGACCTGCGCCATCAGGTACTGCTGCTTGCCAGCCCAGGTGCCGTTGGTCGACAGCGGGCTGCCAGTCGTACCGATCGCATAGGCATCGGAGAAATTCACGCCGATCATCGGCGAGATCTTCACGCTGCCGACGTTGAAGCGATACGTAGCCGTGACGCTGCCGGTGTAATCAGGCGAGCGGACCGGCGTCGCGATGGCGCCGAACTGGTCGACGAAGTTCGCGTTGCAGGCCGGCGCGCCGTTGAACAGCGCCGTCGGGCTGGCCCGGCAGGCGGCCGCCTGCGCCAGCACGTTCGGCGCGATATTGACGTACTCGGCGTTCTGCCAGCCGAGGCCGACCACCAGCGAGAACGACTCGGTCGGCGCCCACTCGGCATCGATCTCGAGTCCACGGTTCTCGAGGTCCGCCGGGTTGCTGGTCGTCGAGATCTGCAGGCCGTTGAAGTCGATGCGCGCCGGGATCTGGATGTCTTCGGTCTTCGCCGAGAACAGCGTCGCGTTCAGGCGCAGCGTCGAATCGAAGAATTCGGCGCGCAGGCCCAGCTCGTTCGACCAGATCTTCTCGGGCGCGAACGGCACGAAGGCCGCGTTGGCCACCGCGCGCGCCGGCCAGCCGCCGGACTTGAAGCCGCGCGTCGTCGAGATGAAGAAGCTGACGTCGTCGTTGAGCTTGTAGTTCAGTGCCACTCGCGGCGTCCAGACCTGTTCGTCGAGCTCGAGCGGAATGCCAGCCGCGGCGATCGCAGCCGTCGACAGCGCCGCGCCGGCCGCGCCCGGATTGCGGTCGATCGCGAAGTCCTTCTTTTCATCCGTGAAGCGCAGGCCCAGCGTCGCGGTCCAGCGCTCGGCGAAGTCGAGATCGCCCTGCACGTAGGCCGCATAGGTGTCGAGTCCGTTGACCATCGTGCGATCGGCCGCCACCGTGAACATGGGCGCCGCAGGCGGCGCAACGTTGTTTGCGTTGGCAAAGTCCGTGACGTTGTCCTCGGTCAGCCAGTACAGGCCAGCGACCCAGTTGAGCTTGCCGCCCAGGCTCTCGCCGTTGAAGCGCAGTTCCTGCGAGGTCTGCTCATGGTCGCCGATGTTCGCGAGCGGCGTGAAGCCTCGCGTCGTCGTCGGACGCGGCAGCTCGCCGCCCGAATCGACGAGGAAGTCATGGTCGGTGTTGCGATAGCCCGTGATCGACGTCAGCGTCAGCGTATCGCTGATGTCCCACGTGATGTTCAGCGTGACGGCCTCGGTGCGCGCCTCGTTGCCGACCGGCAGGGCCGCCTTGGCGCCGGTGAAGGTGCCCACCAGCGCGCCCTGGATCAGGTTGTTGTTGACGATGCGGTTGTCGTTGGCATCGCGCACGTTCAGGAAGTTGGTGTTGCGGTCCTCGATGTATTCGACGATCAGGTCCGCGGTCAGCGATTCGGTCGGCAGGAAGCGCAGGTCCGCGCGCACGCCCGAGGCGTCGCGATCGTTGAACTTGATGCCCGTCGACCGCTGCGTCGCGTAGCCGTCGTCCTTGACCTTGTAGGCCGAGAACTTGGTCAGGAAGCGTTCACTGACCGGGATGTCCACCGAGCCGCGCGCCTGCCACATGCCGAAACGCCCGGCGCCCGCCTCGAAGAAGCCCTTGAACTCCTCGCTCGGCTTCTTCATGACCACGACGATCGCGCCGCCAGTGGTGTTGCGGCCGAACAGCGTGCCCTGCGGGCCGCGCAGCGCCTCGATGCGCTCGACGTCGAACATGCCGAAGTTGTTGTGGTTCTGGCGCGAGATGTAGACGTCGTCGACATAGGTGCCGACCGGCACGTCGAAGGTCGCGATCGACTCGGCGTTGCCGATGCCGCGGATGTACAGCGAGCTGGAGGTGCCGACACCGACGTTGTTGTTGCCGGTCAGGTTCGGGATGTTGCGCACGAGGTCGTAGGTGTCGACGATGTTGCGCGACGCGATCAATTCGGTGGAGAACGCCGTGATGGCGATCGGCACGTCCTGCAGGCTCTGCTCGCGGCGCTGCGCCGTCACGGTGATTTCCTCGAGACCGCTGCTGGGCGCCTCGTTCTGGGCCGCGGCTGCCGTGGCGGCGATCGCTGCCACCATTGCGCCGACGCGAATCCACTGCTTTCTTCCGTTCATCGTATTACCCCCTTAGGTCATGGATCGTTGCAGGGACAGCCGCTCACCCAGCAGCCGCCCGAAGGTCAATGCCGGCGTCAGCATCATGCCGGCTGCGAACGCGTTGCCCACCGACACGCCGCTGCCGAGCACCTCGCCCGCGGCATACAGGTTCTGCACGACGCTGCCGTCACCGCGCAGCACGCGCAGGTCGCGATCGACGGCGACGCCCGCCGACGACGTCGCCGAATGCCCCTGGTGGCGGATCGCGTAGAACGGCCCGCGGCTGATCTGCCGTGGGCGGTGCTGCCGGCCGAACGCATCCGCGCGGCCGGCGGCGAGCGCCGTGTTGTAGTCCTGCACCGTCTTCTGCAGCGTGGCGGGCGGGATTCCCACGCGCTCCGCCAGTGCCGCCAGCGAATCGGCGCGCGCGAACATCGGGTGGCGCTCGAAGGCCGCCAGCATCTGCTCGCGGCTCCAGCCCTGCACGCCCGGCGGCGCGCGCTCGAAGATATCCTGGTCGAACACGATCCAGTAACGCAGCTCCGGCTGGCGCAGCAGCGCGCGCTCGCGTCCGAGCGGCACCGGCTCGTCCTCGCGGACGAAGCGCTCGCCACGCGTGTTGACGTAGATCTCCCACGGCGCCCGCAGCTGCGGTGCCGTCACGAAACGCGCGTAGACCTTCGCCGGATAGTCGTCGTTCTCGAGGATGGAGCCGAAGCCGGTGCGGTACAGCTCGCGACCACGCAGGTAGCCGCCGACCGAGACCGCGAGATCCAGGCCGTCACCCTGCGAGAACGGATACGAACCGCCGGCATAGTTCGGCACGCCGGTCAGCCGGCGGAACATCTGCATGTTCGAGGCATAGCCGCCGGTCGTCAGCAGCACGTGCCGGCCGCGGAACGCGACGCCGCGACCGCCACCACGATCGGCGCGCACGCCGACGACCGCGCCGCGCTCGTCCGTCAGCAGTTCCGTGACACGCGTGTCGAGCTGCACCTGCACCCGGCCGCTCGCCACCTCCGGCGCCAACTCGCGATTGACGACGTCGAGGATGGCCGGACCTTCGCGCTCCGCCCACAGGTAGCGGCGCCGCGAGTACATGGGCCGGCCCGGGGCTTCGCCCGTCACGGGATGACCGGGCAGCGGCACGAGCCCGCCACGGTCGAGCCAGTCCAGCGTCGCCGCGGCGTGATCCACCGTCAGGCGCACGACATCGCGATCGGCGGTGCCCCCGGTGACGCGCATGACGTCTTCGAAGTGCAGGTCGGGCGTGTCGTCGATGCCGAGCGAACGCTGCAGCCGCGTGCCCGCGCCGGCGATCTGGCCGTTCGCCATGTGCAGCGTGCCGCCGACCGCGCTGGCCGCGTCGACCAGCAGCACCCGCGCACCGCGGCGTGATGCGAACACTGCTGCCGGTATGCCCGCGGTGCCCGCGCCGACGATGACGAAATCGTAGACGGTGTCGTCGGCCATCGCCTTGCTCATCCTCATCGCACCGGCTGCGCCGAGCCATGCCGCGGTCGCTGCGCCGGCGCGCAGGATACGTCGACGCTGCGGCGACGCCGGTCCACCCATGCCGCTCATTCCTCGACGAGCTCGACCAGCTCGCCCGCGGGGCCGCGTGCGGTTGCAGCGCGCCGGCCGCCGTACAGCACGCCGGCCGGCGCCTGCGGCGCAGTGATGAACGGCAGCTTGATGTCGTCGAGGTTGCGGACGCTCATCGTCGTGATCGCGACACCGGGCGGCAGGTGGCCGCGGCGCACCGGACGCTGCGTCGCGTTCTCCGAATAGCCATCCAGTTCGAGCAGGTTGCCCTGCTGCGCGAGCCGCATCGTCGTCAGCGGCAGCAGCCGGTCGGGCGGCAGCCCCTGGGCGCGCTGCAGCACGCCGACGGGACGATCGCGCAGCGTGCCGCGCGCCATCGCGAAGCTGTCCGCATACCAGTCGACCAGCTTCTGCGGCTCAGGGCCTGCGACGACCATGATGAAGATGCGGCCGATCGGACCATTGGGCGGTGGCAGCGGGGAACGCGTGCGATCGCCGGTTTCGCTGGTCAGGTATAGCACTTCCTGGGCGCGGCCCTCGACCTGGAACGCGCGGATGCTCGGATAGCCGCTGAGGTTCGCCGGCTCGCCGATGACGCGGAACGGCGTGTTGGCGAACGCCTTGTAGGTGGCATCGGTATCGTCGACGACGATCTCGATCGCGTTCCAGCCGTAGGTGGTCAGGGGCCGGTAACCCGCCGTGCGCGGCGCGCGCACCACGCGGATGAACACGTCCGGCGCGGCATCGGGGCTCAGCATCACATAGGGCTGGCCGGCCGCCCTGGGTGCGCCCCAGCTGCGGGCGAGTTCGCGCGGCACGCGGCCGCGCTCGCGCACCACGTAGCCGAGCGTCGCGACATAGTCGCGCTCGACTTCGACCGGGCGATCGGTGGTGATGGTCGCTGCCCGGAAGCGCTGCAGCAGCGGCTCCGCCGCGGCCGGCCGCAGGGCCGCGAGGCACAGCAGTCCGCACATCAGGCCGGCGGCGACGCGCGACAGGAGGGCGCTGCGTCCGCGGCTCAGGGGGCGCGACACTGGCTGGGGAACCGGCATTGTCCGGACATGCTATCAGTATAATGTTTGGGTCCACAACGAGGAGCGCGCCATGCCCGAGACCACGCCGCCCGAAGCCGTGCGCCTGCCCCGCGAGACGCTCGGCAAGCGTCCCAGCTTCTTCGAAGACCCGTCGCTCGACCAGATGATGACCTTCATCGTCGAATTGACCACCGAGGTCGCCGTGCTGCGCGAGCGTCTCGACACCGTGGAGCGCCTGCTCGACACCCGCGGCAGCATCACCCGGGCCGACATCGAGGCCTTCCGGCCCGATCCGGGGGCGGAATCGGAACGCAATGCCTGGCGCGACGCCTACCTGAAGCGCGTCTTCCGGATGCACCCCGCCCGGTGAGCAGCGCGGAAGCCCGGCCGTGGCCGGACGCGCGTTACGCGTGGTTCGTCGTCTCGCTGCTCGTGCTCGCCTACGCGTTCGGCGTCGTCGACCGCATCGTCATCGGCCTGCTGACGCAGTCCATCAAGGCTGACCTCGGCCTCAGCGACACCGAACTCGGCATCATCCAGGGCTTCGCGTTCAGCCTGTTCTACGCGCTGTTCGCGCTGCCGATCGGCATGCTGGTCGACCGCTGGAAGCGCGTGCCCGTGCTCTGGTCGGGCGTGTTCGTCTGGAGCGCGGCGACCGTCGCCTGCGGCTTCGCCGGCGGCTTCATGACGCTGTTCCTCGCGCGCGTGTTCGTCGGTGCCGGTGAATCCACCACCACGCCCGGCTCGGCGTCGATCATCGCCGACTATTTCCCGCCGGCGCTGCGGCCACGCGCCTACGGCGTGTTCAACATGGGCGGCTCGATCGGCATCGGCATCGCCTATCTGCTCGGCAGCGTCGCGATCACCATGGCCGGCGACCTGCGCGCGCTGGCACCGCAATGGCTCGGCGGTTTCCGCGACTGGCAGCTCGTGTTCTTCATCGTCGGCGCGCCCGGCATCCTGCTCGCGCTGCTGATGGCGCTGGCGATCCGCGAACCCGCGCGCCGCGGCGGTGCCCCGACCACGGCGAAGATCTCCTTCGCACCGCTGTGGCGCGAGATCGGCACCAACCGCGTCGCGCTGTTCACGATCATGTTCGGCGCGATCATGAACGTGATGATCGTCAACGCGCAGCTGGCGTGGTTCCCGACGCTGTTCTTCCGCGTGCACGAATGGACGCCGCAACAAGTCGGCACGTCGCTCGCGCTCGTCGGCGTGCCGGCAGGGCTGCTGAGCGCGATCACCGCGGGCTGGGTGCTGTCGGCGCTCGCGAAGCGCGGCCGCGATGATGGCCCGCTGCTCGTGATGGGCCTGCAGTGCCTGGTGTGGGCGATCTTCGGGCCGCTGAAGTGCTTCGCGCCGACGCCGGAACTCGCGCTGGCAGGACACGTCGTGACGTCGCTGTTCGCCACCTGGGCGATCACCTCGGCGCTGACGGCGCTGAACCAGGTGACGCCCAACCAGCTGCGCGGCCAGGTCGTGGCGATCTACACCGTGCTGTTCGGCTTCGCCGGCGTGGCGATCGGGTCGGTCGCCGTCGGATTGCTGAACGACTACGTGTTCACCGACGTCCGCGGCGTCGCGCCGAGCCTCGCGCTGGTCTGCGCCGCAGGCGGCCTTACAGGCATCGCGCTGCTCTGGTACGGTCGCAGCGCCTATCTTCAATCGGTGCTGCGCTCGCGCGGCTTCGGAGACGCCAACACATGAAACAGAAACATGCCCTGACGACCACCGATGTGCGCGCCATCGCCGCCGCCTGCCAGCAGGAAGCGCAGCGCAACGGCTGGACGGTGACCATCGCGATCGTCGACGACGGCGGTCACCTGCTGTTCCTCGAGCGGGACGGCGCGAAGATCACCACCGTCGATGTCGCGATCCGCAAGGCGCGCACGTCGGCGCTCGCGCAGTACCCCAGCGGCATGCTGCAGAAGCGCGTGCGCGACGAGCCGCAGCTGCTCGCGCTCGATTTGATGCCGCTGCAAGGCGGCATGCCGTTGTTCCATCGCGGCGAGTGCGTCGGCGGCGTCGGCGTCTCCGGCGTCAAGCCCGAGGAAGACGAGCAGATCGCGCGCGCCGGCTGCGCGCTGCTGGAAACGCCGAATTAACTGGTGGGGGTGGGTCCCGGCCTGTACAGTGGTCCGGTGATCCACTACAACCTGTCGACGGCCTACGCGAGCTTTGGCGCGAAGGCAGTGAACGGACTTCGCAGCCTGTCAGCGATCGCCGCCGATGGCGCGCTGGTGCTGACCTGCGAATACCCGTACTTCGTCCGCTCCACGCCGGGCATCCTGCGCTACCAGGACAGCATCTCGCGCTCCGGTGACGACCATCGCGGCACCAAGGCGCTGCGCGAACACCTGCAACTCGCGCGCGGCAGCGAATGTGCCGTGCGTCTGGTGGTCGTGTCGCCGGCCCGGACCGGGCGCTCGGCCCGTGCCGTGCACGTGCGCAGCGACCTGACCGGCCGCGTCACCGATTTCGACGGCGACCGCTTCGTCGTGGATTTCTCCCGCCCCGCGCCGCCCGAACCGGAATCCGCGGCGAAGCGGCGTGCGCGCCTCAAGCAGCAGGCGGCCGCCGGCTAGCGTTCGGCGAGGCGCCGCTTCAGGAAGCTGATTTCGCGCCGCAGGCGGGCGTTTTCCGTGTCCGACCGGTGCCAGCGGGCCCCGAGGAACAGCACCAGCGCCAGCAGCGCCGCGAGGATCACGTAGTTCATGTCGCATTCCCTGCCGGATGGGTGCCGACAGTAGCGCATTTGCGATGACGACGCGGCCTTTCCTGGCGTCGCGCTGCCCGCCGCTGCAGGCCGGCGGGCAGCGCGCACTCGTGGCCCGGTTACAGGCTCACGCTGATGCCTGCACGCAGCTCGTGGTTGTCCACCGCATCGGCCACCTGGCCGCGATAGCTGAACTGCACGCCGACGCGTGAGCTGGGCTCCCAGAGCAGGCCCAGCGTGCCGTACCCCTGCACGATGTCACGGCGATCGCCTTCGAGCGTCACGCCAGCGCCGCTCAGCGCGAACGACACGGGAATCTCCCGATCGTCCAGCGACGCCAGATAGCGCGCGCCGAGTCGCGCGAACGGCGTGAGCCGCCCGCCGTTGCCCAGCGTGACGGGCCGCATCAGGCTCACGCCCGCGGTCAGCTCGCCATGCTCGCCGTCGAGCTCGTCGACTGCGAGGCGCAGCACGCTCGAACCGTCCTCCACGAACGCATCCTGCGTCTGGCTCAACCAGGCGGCGCGACCGTCGAGACGCGCCTGCCAGCCGTTGCGCTCGCCGAGCTCCAGGCCGGCCGCGATGAACACGCTGCGGCTCGCGGTGTCGGTCGATCCGGGCACCGCCTGCGTCAGCCCCGAGAAGCTGACGATGCGTTCGGTCTCCTGCGACGCACGCCCGATCAACAAGCCGCCCGACAGATCCACGGCACCGAAGCGCCGCGCGACATACAGCGACCCGAGCAGGTGATCGATGCGTCCCGAGCCAGCCGCCTCGTCGATCGCGACGTCGCTCTCGCCGCCGCCGACGGCAACACCGACACGCCAGTCGCGGCCCAGGGCCCAGTCGTAACCCACGACGGCACCGAGCATGTCGTGCGAGTAGCCGAGCGATGCATCGCGCGCGTCCCGCTGACCCGCGGCACCGAACAGCTGCATCCAGCCCGCATTGTCGCCGCGCGCATGGTCGACGCGATCCGCGACGGTATCGAGGAACGCGAACCCCGCCTCCGCGATCGCCAGGGACTGGCTGTTGAACGTGGACGGGCGCGCGCTCAGCACCGAAGGCGCCTGCAGCACGCTGTTGGCCGAGTAGACCACGGCCAGCGGCAGCTGCGCGCCGATCGTCTCGACCGTCGCGAACGTGCCACTGACACCGCCGGCGGCCGACAGGAAGGTACCGCCCTGGCCTTCCGCGCCGCCGATCGAGATCAGCCGCAGCGTGCCGCCGAGTGTCGCGGTGCCCGTGACGTTCAGCAGATCGATGTTGCCGCTGCCATCGAACTCGATCTCGAGCACGCCGTTCGCATCCTGCGAGTAGTTGCCGTTGACGGTCAGCGTATTGATCAGGTCGCCCGGTGCGCGTGACATCCGCGGGCCCGCGCCCTTCTGCGCCCCGCCCTGCGTGCCCGCCAGCGACAGCGCGATCTCGCCCGGCGCGACGGTGCCGTTGTTGACGACATTTCCATTGATGGTGCCGCGACCCTCGAGCACCGCGCCTGCATTGATCACGAAGCCGCTGCTGCCAGCGACGCCGATCGTGCCATTGACGGACGCACGGCCCGCGCTGAGGCGCAGGTTGCCGAAGCTGCCGCCGGTCAGGAACGTGTGGCCGCCCAGCATCTCGAACAGGCTGTTCGCGTTCGCGTTGACGTTGCCAATCGTCTGGAAGCCCGACAGCAGCTGGAAGGTCGAGCCGGCGTCGAGGACCAGCGTGCCGCTGCCGAGCGCGGCAGCGCGCGCCCGCACCGTGCCGCTGCGCACGAACACGCCGCCGGTGTGCGAGTTCACGCCGCCGAGCGTCGTCGTACCCGACGCGGTCTTCTCGATGTAGCCGCTGCCCGTCACGGAGTTGTTGAACGTCACGTTGCCCAACCGCAGACCACCATTGTTGAGCACCGCGCCGGTGCCGAGCGCCTGGCCGTCGTTGAGCACGATCAACCCCTGGTTGATGCGAGTACCGCCCGTGAAGCTGCTGGCGCTGCTGAGCACGATCGTGCCGCTCGAGGCCATGACCAGGCCGCCGTTCGTCGCGCTGCCGCTCCCCGTCAGCACCAGATTCATGATCTGCAGGTCGGAGTTGATGAACTCCAGCGTGCCCGTGCTGCCAAGATCGACGACGACGCCGGCCGCGCCGATGCTGCCGCTCGTGCCGACACGCAGCCGACCGTCGAGATCGACCTGCGTGAACTGATGGCTGCCGATCATCAGGACGTCGGCGCCCTGCAGCACTTCGTGACGCTCGATCTGCTGCGAGCTGAACGTATGGAAGCCGCCCGACGACGTCAGCAGGTCGTTGCCGGCGCCGCCCGTGACGAGGGAGTCGATCTGGGTCGTCGCCGAGATGTTGATCTGGTCATCGCCGTCATCCGCATCGACACTGATGCCACCGCCCAGCGACCGGATCGTGCCATTGAGATTGAACACCTGGCGTCCGGCAAAGCCGCGCACGCCGATGGCGTTGCCCGCGTGTTCGACCACAGAGCCCTCGTCCAGGTTCAGGACTGAGTTGTCGCCCAGCACGGCGATGCCGTTCCCAAAGCTGTTGGACAACAGCGATCCGCCTGAGACGGTCACCGTGCTGTTGTTGCCCGTCACCGCCATGTTGATGAAGTTCTGCAACCATGCGCCGTTGATCTCGAGCAGCGTGTTGTTGCCGTTCAGGATCACGTTGAGGTCGTTGCCGGAGGAACCCTCCGAGAACGACACCCGGGCACCGCCTGCATTCGGGCCAGCTTCGATCCGCATGGAATTCGAGATGGAATTTGGCCCGAACACGACGGTGGATTGGGCGCTGTCCCAGACGATGTTCTGGAAACTGGTCGTGCCGGTGCAATCGACGCGCGTGCCGGGACCAAGGTTGATCAGCGTGCCGGAACCCGTCGTGATCACGCAGGCAGCCTGCGCGGTGGGAAGTCCAAGAGCGGCGAGTACGGCGGCGCGCACCAGCCAGCGAGAAAGATGCATGAGTCCTCCAGGGATAATGAGTCAAACAAGCGACGCGGCGATTACAGACAAGCCGCCGCGCTCGCTGAACCCCATGAATCCGGTGGACATCGCGCAGCTGCGACGCAGTGCACGCATTGACCTGCGGCACGCGATGCCGCGAAGATCGCAGCGATGAAGCATGCGCAACACACACCCCCAGTTCATGGGGGTTTTCGGGTCCGGGTGTTGATCGTCGAGGACGATCCGGACATCGCTGCAGCGCTGGCCGAGGTCGTG
This sequence comes from Ottelia alismoides, assembly GCA_037367405.1. NCBI lineage: Eukaryota > Viridiplantae > Streptophyta > Magnoliopsida > Alismatales > Hydrocharitaceae > Ottelia > Ottelia alismoides. Next base: position 21,216 of record JAZKJV010011282.1, on the reverse strand, counting down.
CAGCAGCACGCGCAGCTCGCGCTCGCTGGCATCGCGCATGATGTCGCGACAGCGCTCGCAGCACTGCGACGCCCTTACGACGTCGCCCTCGTCGACCTGCGTCTGCCGGACGGCCACGGCATCGAGATCGTGCGCGAAGTGGCGCGATCCGAAACCGGGCGCTGCATCGTGATCTCTGTGTTCGGCGACGAAGCGAACGTCATCGCAGCGATCGAAGCGGGCGCCGATGGCTACCTGCTCAAGGACTCGCACGACATCGCCAGTTCGATCCTCGAGGTGATGCGCGGCGGCGCACCGATCAGCCCGGCCATCGCCGCGCACCTGCTGCGCCGCTTCCGGACACCCGCCGCGCCGGTCGTCACTGCGGCAACGCCGGCGTCGAACGCGGGGCGCCCCTCGCTCGCACCCCGGGAACTCGAGCTGCTCGAATGCCTTGCGCGCGGCCTGAGCTACCGGGAAGCGGCGGAGCAGCTGTCGCTGTCACCTCACACCGTGGCGGACTACGTGAAGGGCATCTACCGCAAGCTGGCGGTGAACTCGCGCGGCGAAGCCGTGTTCGAAGCCATGCAGTCCGGGCTGATCAGGATCCCCCAGGCGCTGCGCTGATCAGCGCAGGAAGAACCACCAGATCAGCACGGCGACCAGCACGGCGTCGAACAGCAACACGTTCTTGATCAACCTGTTGCGCGACTCGCGACGCACCTCGTCGATCTTTTCCTTCAGCGCCGGGTTGCCCTCGAGATAACGGTCGACACGGGCCTTGGCCTGCACGAGGTCGAGGCCTTCGGCGCTGCGCACCAGCTTGATGGCCTCGATCACGTTGCCGTCGTTGATCGCGAGCGTGGCGTCGATGGGCAGAGGCTTGTCGCGCATTCCGGCACCCCGTTTCAGGTCCAGCCCGTTCAGCTCCAATGATAGTTGAAGCTGACGCTGACACGCTCCGTCGTGCCGCGATGCATCGGCACCTCGTGCCGCAACCAGCTTTCGAACAGCACCAGCTGGCCCGCACGCGCCGGTATCGTGACCCAGCTGGCCGCGCCGCGCCGCGGCGGCGCCGCCATGAAGCGGTCGAGCCGCGGATCCTCGAGCTTCAAGCCCGGCGCACCGGCCGGCGTGCGCAGATAGTAGGTACCGCTGATCGTCGCTGCCGGATGCAGGTGCAGTCCGTGCACCGAATGTGGCCCCATCACGTTGATCCAGCAGTCCGTCATCGCAAGCGGGCGGCCGTCGAGATCGAGATCCAGGGCTGTCACGTAGCGGCGCACGTGGCGGTCGATGATGCGGGCCAGTGCGGCGAAGCCGTCGGTCTGCGTGTGCAGGCGATGCAACGAACCATAGGACGTATAGCCGCCGGGATAGCTTCGCGCCGACCAGCGCTGCCCCGCCACGTCGTCGTGACGGATCTGCTCGCATTCGCGCAGCAGGCGGTTGTTCAGTGCGCGGACGCCTTGGCGGCGTAGCGGCGCAACGTGGACCAGGGTCGGGAACAAGGCTCGCACGCTCATGCAGCGAGCCTAGCGAGTCGGACTCGGCCTGGGAAGCTCGAGCGTGACGTGCGTGCCCGTCGCATCCGCGGTGATCGCGAGGCGCCCGTCGAGCTCCTCGGTTCGTCGCCGCATGTTGTGCAGGCCGCGACCACGCCCGCCGTCGACTGGATCGAAGCCTCGACCATTGTCGCTGACCGCGAGACGCAGCGGTCGCACGCCATCGCTGGCGTCTTCGACCCAGCGGGCGCTGATGCGCACGGATGTCGCCGCGGCATGCTTGACGACGTTGCCGCAGGCTTCCTGCAGGATGCGCAGCAGCTGCAGGGTTTCGCGCGGGCCGTAGCCACCGATGTCCGGCAGGTCGACGTCGAACTCGCAGTTCAGTCCGTTCGCCCGCATCCACGAGCCAGTGCGCTCGCGGAACAGCGCCAGCGCCGTCCTCAGGTCTGCCGCGACCACGTCATCGAGCGAGTCGATGATCAGGCGCAGGTCGTTCAGGCTGGCCTCGACCCGGTTGGCGAGTTCCGGAGCGGCACTGCCATCGCGACGCAGCGTCATGACCAGCGCGGCGAGCTGCCCGCCGACACCATCGTGCATGTCGCGCATGATGCGCTGGCGCTCTTCCGCGCGCGCCTGCTCGCGCTCGAGGACGCGCAGCTGCTCATGGGTGACGCGCAGCGCCTGCTCCGTCTCCCGGACGCGATGCGCCAGCATCGCGTGGCTGGCCTCGAGCTGGCGGGCGCTTTCGACGTAGCGCTGGGCCACGGCAGGCTCGCGAGCAGCGAGTACTGGTAGTCCAGCGGCGGATTGAGCCACATGATCAGCACGTCATGCGCGACGAACACGACCGCCATGCACAGGCAGCCGAGCATCCAGCCGAGACGCCACTGCGGCATCCGGCCAGCCGCCACAGTCAGGGGCGCGACCACCGCGAACACCACCCGCAGATCCGCTTCCGCACGCCACCAGAAGATGAGCAACAGCGGCGGGACCGCCAGCAACAGCCATCGGTCCAGGGCTGAGCGCCGATCGATCAGGCGATTCACGAAACCGGAACAGCTGAGCAGGATGCCCAGGCTGCTGCCGAACACGAGCACGGCTCGCAGCGTCTGTGACTGCGGCCACTGCGGCCAGAGCAGATCGAGGTTCCGCAGGCCACAGCAGGCGATCAGCAACACGAACCACAGGAACACGCTCTCGCGCCGCAACTGCAGGTAGACATACAGCGCGAAGGCGCCCAGCACCACGAACAGGCCGTTGTAGACCCGGAGCACGTCGACGCTCGCGAACGTGACCCATCGCCACGCCCTCTCGAGCTCGTCGAGCGAACCGATGTGTATTGCATGCACGATGCCGGCGCCGGGAACCGCCTGCGCCACGACCAAGTCGACGGTGTTCGAACCCGGGCGCAGATCCTCGGGCCTCAGCCGGAACAGCGCCGGGTGATACGCATTGATGGCGATCGGCGGAGTGATGGAGCCCGCCTCGCCGATGAATCGCCCGTTGACCCATGCGGCAACACTGTGGTCATAGGTCGGAATGAAGATCGCCCCCGGCGGTGCGCCGGGCGCGACGTCGAACTCGAATCGCAGCACGGTCCAGGGTGTATCGCGACCGCCCTGCAAGCGCTCGACGCGACGCACGGTGCGAAACGGCTGCCAGCCTGCCGGTTCGATCAGGGCCGGATTCGGCGCGGTCACAGGTTGCGCGAGCAGGTCGCGCCTGCCGCTGTCGTCGGGCACCACCGAGTGCAAGGCCGCGAGGATGGCCAGCGCAGCCAGCGTCAACAGCAGCGCCGGCCAGAGCACTGGACTGAGATCCTGCGCGGTTGACGATGCACTCATGGCTTCACGCGAAGCTTGCTGGGCTGGACGATCCGAGTCACACCCCATGAAAAGGGGGGTTGCGCCGGGCGAGAACTGCGCACGGTACGCCAGCGGCCCCGCGACGCACAATGCCGGCATGTGGCGCGCCCTGCGCATTGCGGTACTGCTGCTCGTGCTCGTGCTGGTCGCCGGCACGACGCTGCTCGACCGCATCCGGACGACCGACTGGGACCAGCCGCTGCGCGTCGGCCTGTTCCCGATCTCCGCCGACGGCCGGCGCGCCACCGATGACTACATTGCCGCCCTGGGCGACGCGCAGTTCACGCCGATCGGCGAGTTCCTCGAACGTGAAGCGGCCCGCTATGGCCTCGGCGTCGACCGGCCGGTCGACCTGACGCTGCACGAGCCGCTGGCCGAAGCGCCACCCCTGCTGCCGCGCGATGCGAACGTCCTGACGAGGGTGCTCTGGAGCCTGCGTTTGCGCTGGTACAACTGGCGCATGGGCAGTGATTCCGGCGCGCAGATCCGCATCTACGTGCTCTACCACGATCCGCAGGTCACGCAGGAAGTGCCGCACTCGCTCGGCCTGCAGAAGGGCCTCGTCGGCGTGGTCTACGCCTACGCCGACGACAGCATGGACGGACAGAACAACATCGTGATCGCGCATGAGCTGCTGCACACCGTGGGCGCAACCGACAAGTACGATGTCGAGACGCTGCAGCCGCTGTACCCGGTGGGCTACGCCGAACCGCTGCGTCAGCCACGCTATCCGCAGGCTCAGGCGGAAGTCATGGCAGGCCGGCGCATGGTGTCGGCGAGCCGCACCGAGATGCCGCTCGATCTCGACGACGTGGTGATCGGCACCGCGACCGCGGCGGAGATCCGCTGGCTCGACTGAGATCGCGCCGCGTCAGGTCTCGCGCCAGGTCAGCGCGCCGTCTTTCGCACTGACCACACCCTCGGCCACCAGCGCATCGACGAGCGCCTCGAGCGCCGCCCCGTCGAGCTTGCCGGCGAGGTGCGACTTCAGCGATGCCACGAGACCCTTGCGCTTGCGGGGCCGGTTGCGCGCAGGCAGCCGCGCGAGCCAGTGCGTCACGCGCTGCAGCACCTCGGCATCGACCGCAGGCGCCCGCCGCTGCCGTTCGGGCGGCGGCGGCGCGGCGCGCGGCGCGCGCGCGGGGCGCTCGGCCTTGGCCGACGCGAACGCCTCGGCGACGGTCGCGACGCGCCGCACCGTGAAGCCGCGCCCGACGAGGTGCCGCACCAGCGGATCGAAGCCCTTGTCGCGCGACAGGATCACGCACTCCGCCCGCGGCGCCGCCTTCAGCAGTTCACCGAGGTAGAACGCGATGTGGAAGTCCAGCGCGTTCTTGCCCTGCCCCTCGATGTCGATCGAGATGAATCGGTCGCCGAGACGGCGCGCGACGTCGAACAGGGCCTTCGGCACCGTCTTCTGCGACGCGCCAAAAAAGAACGGCACGTGCACGTCGTCCGGCAGGTTGCCGAGATCGACCTTGGGCACGTTCTCGAAATCGACGAACAGGATGCGCTTCATGTGAGCTCCGGGTGTGCCGCCTCGTGGGCTGCAGCGATGCGCAGCAGCAGCGCCTCGGAAAAAGGCGGCCCGATCAGCTGCACGCTCGCCGGCATGCCGTTGGCCGCGAGTGCCGCCGGCACCGAGACCGCCGGCAGGCCGAGGAAATTCAACGGCGCCGTGTTGTGCACGAGCCGGCTCAGCGTGCGCCACAGCGACTCGCCGGCACCGACATTGACCTCGTCGAAAGTCGGCGTCGCGATCGGCAGCGTCGGCGTGTGCAGCGCATCGCAGCGCGCGAACACCTCGCTGACGAAGCGCCGCAGCATCGGCACGCGCAGCAACAGCGCCTCGTAGTAGACCGAAGCCGGGATGCCGATGCCGGTCGACGCGCGCACGCGCACCTGCGGCGAGTACACGCCGGGTCGCGTGCGCAGCCAATGCGAGTGCAGGCCGGCCGCCTCGGAATACACGATCGCGCGGCTCAGCTCCGCGAGCGGCTTCATGTCGGGCAGGTCGAGTTCGACGACCTGCGCGCCCTGGGCCTTCAGCGCCTCGACGCTGCGCTGCATCGCGGCGCGGATGTCGTCGGTCGCGACGTCGAAGAAGTAGTTGCGCGGCACGCCGATGCGCAGGCCCGCGACGCCACGCGCCAGCTGCGCTTCGTAGTCGGGCACGGGCAGCGTCGAGCTCTGCGCGTCGCGCGGATCATGACCGGCGATGCTGCCCAGCAGCCGCGCGCAGTCGCGCACGCTGCGCGCCAGCGGCCCGAGCACGTCGATCGACGGCGCCAGACGCATGCTGCCGTAACGCGACACGCGCCCGTAGGTGGGCTTGATGCCGACGACGCCGTTCGCGGCCGCCGGAATGCGCACAGAGCCGCCCGTGTCCGAACCCAGCGCGCCATACGCGGCCCGCGCCGCGACGGCCGCTCCCGAGCCGCTCGACGAGCCGCCCGACATGTAGCGCGGATCGCGGCCGTTGCGGCAGTCCCGCGACGGCCGCTCCCGAGCCGCTCGACGAGCCGCCCGACATGTAGCGCGGATCGCGGCCGTTGCGGCAGTCCCCCACCGCGCCGTTGTGGCCGGTGGGGCCGAGCGCGAACTCCGCCATGTTCAGCGCGCCGATGCGGATCGCGCCGGCGGCGGCGAGCCGCTCGATCACAGTCGCCGTGATCGCCGGGCGATGCTCGCCACGCACGCGCGAGCCATACCGCACCACACGCCCGGCGATATCGAACATGTCCTTGTGCGCCAGCGGCACGCCATGCAGCGGACCGAGCGCCGCGCCCGCTGCCCGCGCCCGGTCGGCCTGTTCGGCGGCACGCAGCGCGCCGTCACGGTCGATCTCGAGGAAGCAATGCACCTGCGGCTGCACGGCTTCGGCGCGCGCGAGCACCGCCTCGGTCGCGGCGACGCTGGTCACGGCGCCGTCACGGATCCGCGCGGCGAGCTCGACCAGACCCAGCTGCGCGACGTCGCTCACGGCGTCGCCCCACCGGGCGCGGCGAGCTCCTCGAGCGTCGGCAGGAAGTCCGCCGGTTCGGTATCGAACAGCTCGAGATGCTGCATCTGGCAGACGGCATCGATCACGGTCTGTGCGCCGGCCGCGATCCGCGCGGCATCGGCTTCGGAGGTGAGCGGCAGATCGGCGGCGCGCGCGATCGCCAGCAAGGTGCTGCTGTTCAGGGGATGTTGCGACATGGCGCGAGTGTAACCGACGGCAATGGACGCGCGCGCGTGCAGCGCGCGGCGTATGCTGTTTGCATGCGTTCCATGTCGCCACCCATCGAAGCCTTGCTGTGGCAGGTGGCCGCAGTCGTGCTGGTGCTGGCGGGCTTGCAGTTCACGCAGGTCGAACTGCCCGGCGCGGTCGCAGCGCTGCTGATCGGCACGCTGGCACTGGTCTTCACGCTGCTGCGCCGCCTGCCGCGCTGGTGGTGGCCGATACAGCTGCTGTTCGCGCCGGCCATCTGGGCGCTGCTGCAGGTCGAGATCCCGCCGCTCGCATGGTTCGTCGCGTTCGCGCTGTTCGCGCTGCTGTACTGGACCACGTTCCGCACGCAGGTGCCGCTGTTCCTGTCCGGGCGCCGTGTCTGGCAGGCGGTGGAGGCGCTGCTGCCCCCGCCCCGCTCCGATGTCGAAATGCGGTTCGTCGACCTAGGCTCAGGCCTGGGCGGGTTGCTCGCGCATCTCGGCCGGCAGCGCCCCGACGGCAGCTACACCGGCATCGAGATCGCGCCACTGCCCGCCTGGCTCGCGCGGCTGCGGTTCGCGATGGCGGGCCCGGCCAATGTGCGCGTGCTGCGCGGCAGCTTCTGGGATCACGATCTCGGCGACTACGACGTCGTGTTCGCGTTCCTGTCACCCGTGCCGATGCCGGATCTCTGGAACAAGGCGAGGCGTGAGATGCGCGCCGGCAGCCTGCTGGTCAGTTGCGCGTTCGATGTGCCCGGGCATCCGGCGGACGAGATCATCGAGGCCGGTCCAGCGGCGCGCGAACGCCTGCACGTCTGGCACATGGGGCGAAGCCCGGCCTCGCCCGGCGCCGCTCACATCTCCGGCCGAGCCTGATCGCGCGGCACCAGCGCGCAGTTCACCAGCATCCACTTCAGGTTGTTGCCGATCCGTTCGGCGCCCGGATCGGTGAACGCATAGCCGTGCTCCTTGATGCTGCCATCGGGCAGTTTCTCGAGCGCATACAGCACCAGCGAATTGCGGTTGAAGTTGGCGTTCTTCTCATTGAGCACGTGCCAGGTGACCGCCTGCAGCTGCAGGCCGATCTCGCGCACCTCGGGCTCGTTCGGCGTCGGGCGGGTCTTGAACCAGTAGCTGCCGCCCTTGTCGTGGAGCCGGATGTCGTCGTAGCGCTGGAACGGAATGTCGCGTCCACCACCGACACCGGGAATGTCGGCATAGCAATGGAACAACCGTGCCCGCTCGAGCCAGAACGGCTCACCCGATGCGACACCCGAGATCCGCTGGCCGCTGCGCTTGACGTATTTGTGATCGACGAACCACAGGCTCGTCTTCGACAGCTGGATCTCGTTGTCGGTATAGACGCGCTGGCCTTCCCAGTCGAACTCGCAGGCCCGGGGTCGCTGCAGCCCGCGGTAGTGATCGGCCCGGCGCCTGAAGTAGTAGTCGCAGCCCTCGGTGCGGCGCAGTTGCGCCGGCGTCAGCGTCGCGAGTTCCGCCGTCGTGATCTCGCCTTCCATCCGCAGGAAATGCTTCATCGTGACTTCATCGGCCGACGGCCCCGCCTCGAGCGTCGCGATGCGCCAGGAACGCTGCGGTCCCTGCGGTGTCGTCGTCGTGTTGACCCACAGGAACGCGTGCGGACCGAAGGCCGGCGCTTCGATGCGCATGATGCTGGTGTGCAGGCGCGGATGACGATCCGGCGCGTCGAGCTTGCGCCGCCCGTCGAAGTAAGCCTGGTTGACGTTGTCGTACTCGCCCGGCAGCAGCTCCGCCATCACGAGCAGGTTGCGTTCACCGGGGGTGGAGTCCTGCCCCTGCGCGTGCAGCGGGTTCGTCGCGAGCAGCGCCAGCGCGGCGAGGCTGGGCAGCCAGCCATGGAGCCAGGCGCGTGAGCGCGCGATCGACGTCATCGAGACTGCCGGCGAATGAGAAGCGGACATGGGACCCCCCGTGGACCGTGTCGAAATCGATGCCCGGCGTGATCGCCACCCCGGTCTCGGCGAGCAGCCGACGGCAGAACGCGAGGCTGTCGTCCGTGTAATCGGCGACGTCGGCATAAATGTAGAACGCGCCATCGGGTACGCAGAGCCGCGCGAGCCCGGCCCGCGGCAGCGCTTCGAGCAGGCGCGCGCGGTTCGCCGCGTAGCCTGCGACGGCGGCCGCGATGTCGTCGGTCGCATCCATCGCGGCCAGCGCCGCGTGCTGCGAGACCGACGTCGGCGTCAGGAACAGGTTGACCAGGTGGGCGCGGAACCGCTCGATGAGCCGTTGCGGCACCACGAGCCAGCCGAGTCGCCAGCCCGGCATCCGGTACAGCTTTGAGAAGCTGTTGACGACGATCGCGTCCGGCTCGGTTTCGAGTGCGCTCGCGGCGCGCGCGCCGTAGGTGATGCCGTGGTAGATCTCGTCCGAGATCAGCCACGCGCCCTGCCGGCGGCATTCGGCTGCGACCGCGCTGAGTTCATCGCGCGTCAGCACGACACCGGTCGGATTCCCCGGACTCGCGACGATCAGGCCGTGCAGCGCGCCGGCCGCGGCCACGGCGTCGGCCGTCAGGCGCCAGCCTTGCGCCGCACCGGCATCGATCTCGACGACCGCGCGCTGCAAGGCCTGCAGTGAATTGCGATACGCGGGATAGCCGGGCCGTGCGATCCCGACGCGATCGCCGGCATCGAACAGCGCCGTGAATGCCGCCACCAGGCCGGCGCTCGCGCCGTTCGTCAGCAGGATGCGTTCGGGCGCGACCTCGACTCCGTAGTGGTCGCGGTAGTGCCGCGCGATCCGTTGCTGCAGCGCCGGGCTGTGCCAATAGGAGTGGGTGCTCGCCACCTCCGCGCCCGCAGCCCGCCGTGCCGCCTCGAGCGCTGCTGCCGGCGGTGCGAGCCGCGGCTCGCCGAAATGCATCGGCACGATGTCGCGCCCCTGGGCAGCGAGCGCCGCCGCCTCGCGGGCAATCTCGCCGGCGTAGAACGGCGGCACGGCAGCACCACGGGGCGTGCGAAGGGTCATGGTGCAGCCAGCATAAGCGTTCGCTGGCGGCGCGCTCAATGTCCGCCCTGGACGAACAGGCCCTCGGCGGCCAGCACCTCGGCAAGATCGACTTCGATGCGAGCGGCGTCCGCGCGCGCGATGCGCTGCAGGTGCGCGACCGGGCCGGTCAACAGTTCGAGTCCGCGCTGCAGCACCGAGCCCGCGTGGCGGATGCCCGCCTTGTGCTGGTCGAAGCGTTGCGCTGGCGGATAGTGCGTCATGCCGACGTAGACGCCATGCGGCTCGGCGCGACTGTCGGAGTAGTCGAGCAGCACGAGATAGAGGTTGTATCGGCCACGCCGCATCGCGCGGAACCGCGCGCAGACGTCATAGAGCTGCGGCAGCCACTCCACGTGCCGCATCGGCAGCCAGTCCGGGACCGTCGCCGCCGCACGCGCCCACAAGGCCTCGCGGCGTGGCTCGACGTTCGCGGCCATCTCGCCGCGCATGATCCACTCGTGCAGGCAGTGCGCGCCGGCGACGCCGTCGGTCGCCCGCAACGCCGCATCGAAACGCTCGCGCAATGCTGCCTCGGGCAGTGCGCGCAGTGGACGCGATGCCGGCAACACGGGCTTGGATCGGGACGCGGCGGCAGCCATGGCCGTCGCAGTATTCCACAGGCCGCGCCACGCGCGGCGTCCGGGCCGCGTTGCGGTGGCAGGACGCACACCGCAACGCAGCCGGACCCAGGACCTTCAGAACTTGTAGCCCAGGCGCAGGCCCACCTGGCGCGGATCCGCCGGGTAGATCGTGTACGCGAGCACCGGCGGCGCGACCGGCGCCGCGATGAACGGATCGCCATACGTCTGCGACGAGCGCACCGTGTCGTCGTCGAACAGGTTGTTGACGTACAGCAGCGCCGAGAACTTCTCGGTCGACACGCCGAGGTTCCAGTCGAATTGCGAGTAGCCCGGCAGCCACTGCAGGTTCTGCGCCGACAGGAAGCGGCGGCTGCGGCCCTGCGCGATCAGGCTGGACGTCAGTTCCCAGCCGTTCGCGAGCGTGGTGCGGAAATCGAGCGTCGCCGTCAGCGCGTTGCGCGCCGACTGCTCCATCTGCCGACCATTGTCGTTCGTGAAGCAGACCGTCTGCGGACCCACCGTGCCCACGCGGCAGTTGCCCGAGCCGGCGATCTGCAGCGCCGCGACCGACGGCACTTCGGATTCGGTCAGGCGCGGATCGAGATAGGTGTAGGCCAGCGAGAACGTGAACTGGTCGCTGACGCGCGCGTTGATCTCGAGCTCGAGGCCGTCGACCTTCGCCTCGCCCTGGTTCACGACCAGCGTCGAGGTGCCCTGCGGGCTGCGCAGGTCGGGCACCAGCAGCTGGTTGATGCGATCCTCGTAGATCATGTGGAACACGGCGCCGTTGACGCGCAGCCGGTTGTCCATCCACGACGTCTTGAAGCCGAGCTCGTAGTTCCACAGCACTTCGGGCTTGTACTTCGCATCGTTGACGTCGAGCACGACGCCGACGTTCAGGAAACCGGCCGGCTTCACGCCCTTGCTCGCGGTTGCGTAGAACAGCGTGTCTTCGGTGGGCTCGTAGTTCAGCGTGACCTTGGGCGCGAAGAAGGTCGTGTCGGACTCAGGCCGGAACACCGAGCCCGCGAACGTCGCGGGCAGGATCGTGCCGGTCGGCGTGATCGGCAGGCTCAGCGCGCGGCCGAACACGTAGGAGAAGTCCTCCTTGCTGTAGCGGCCTTCGACCGCGAGCTCCCACTGGTCGTTGAAGCTGTACTCGCCCATCACGTAGCCAGACAGGTGCTCCGTGTCGCGGCGGTTCAGGTCGCCCGCCAGCCGACCGCGCTGCTGCAGCTCGCGCGCGACCGACCAGCCGGCCGGCGCCAGCGGCGGCGAACGGAAGAAGCCGCCGACGAAGATCGACGCGTTGATGCTCTCGTAGTCTTCCTTCCAGTACAGCGCACCGACGGCCCAGCGGAAGCGTTCGCCATCGAAGTTGCCGAGTCGCAGCTCCTGGCTGAACTGCCTGACGTCGGTATCGAGGTCGGTGATCTGGAACGCATTGAGCGGCTCGGCCGTGCCGGCAGTCGGCAGCGTGACCGTGCCCGGCGCGGCGCCGAAGAAGTCGGCGTCGGCGCGGCTCAGCGTGTCGCCCGTCATGTAACCCGTCCACGACGACAGCGTAGCCCAACCGAGGTCGATGTCGCCGACGAGGCTCGACACGAACGAGTTCAGGTCGCCGCCTTCGAACTCGCGACCCGTGTACGGGTCGACCGACAGCGCGACCGGCTCGCCCGCGCGCACTTCGCCGAGCAGCGGATACGGGATGCTCGCCGGCATCGTCGTGCCCATGCCAGGCGCGCCGAGCACGAGCCCGACCGCGTTGGCCGGCAGCGGCAGCACCGAGCGACGGTCCGCGAAGCGCTGGCCGAAGTAGTACGACGGCCGCACTTCGCCATCGTCGTCCGAATAGGCGAGGCGCAGCGTGAAGTCGACGTCGTCCGAGGGCGCGAAGCGCAGCGCACCGGCGATGCCCTTGGTCTCCCAGCCGCCGATGTCGTTGCCCGTCACGGTGTTGCGGAAGAAGCCGTCGAACTTGGAGTACAGGCCGTTGATGCGCAGGGCCAGCGTGTCGCCGAACGGGATGTTCACGGCGCCGCGCACTTCGTACAGGCCATCGGAAGCGACGTCGAGATTGACGCTGCCCTCGAAGGCTTCGGTCGACGGCTTCTTCGACACGTAGTTGATCGCACCGCCGAACGCGACGCGGCCATACAGCGCGCTCTGCGGGCCCTTGACCACTTCGATGCGCTCGACGTCGACGAGCTTGAGGTTCATCAGGTTCGAGCCGCCAGCGGTCGCGATCGACTCCGACGAAATGTCGATGCCGTCGAGCAGGATGCCGATCGGCGGGCGACCGCGCGTGGTCGGCAGGCCGCGGATGTTGGGGCGCGTGTCCTGGGGCGCGAAGCCCTTGTCGAAGCTCAGGCCCGGCGTCAGGTTCGCGATGTCCTGGATGTTGCGGATACCCTGCGCTTCGATCTTCTCGGCCGTGAAGGCCTGCACCGAGATCGGCACGTCCTGCAGCACTTCGACGCGGCGGCGCGTCGACACCACGACCTCTTCGAGGCCGCTGCCGGACTCTGCGGCGCTCTCGCCCTGCGCCTGCGCGGCATCACCCAACCCGAACACGCTCAATGCCGCGACCAGCGCGAGCGCACCCCGAGCGGACGGCGACCGCCCGCGTACCACGGTTTCTGACATGTCATCCCCCTGAATCAACGAAGTGAACACCACGACCCGGTGCGCGACCCCTCGAACGCTCACCGAGGCCAGATCATCAACCAGTCACCCGCCAGGCCCAATGCCGGCAGATCATCAGAATCCGAAATCTCGTACAGACGACCCGCTTATCGCACCGATGACCGCGTTTCGGTCAGGAACGCGGCCGCATCGCGGGCCGTCTCGTCCGGCTTCTCGAGCATCGGCAGGTGCCCGGCGCCGCGATACTGGATCAGCGTAACCGGCGCATTCGGCAGCAGCGCGGCGACGTCCGCACCGATCTTCTCCGGCAGCACGACCCCGTCGGCGCCCCACTGCAGCAGCAGTGGCCGGCGCAGGCGCGCGTACAGCGCCTTGATGTCGGTGGTGTCCCAGAAGCGATACTGCGCCTGGATGTAGATCGACTCGTTCGCGCGGGCGCCGACGCGGTTGTTGAGCTTCCAGTAGCGGTCGATCAGCGCGTCGTCGATGACGGCATCGTTCGCGATGATGTCGCGCAGGAACGCCGCGTAGAACGCGCGTGACTGCACCGGCGCGGTCGCGCGGTCCGCGGTGGCCGCCGCGACCAGCTCCGGCGAAGGCGTGCGCGCGGGGGGCCTGCCCGCCGGCAGCGTCGAGACCACCAGCCGGTCGACACGCTGCGGGTTGTCGATCGCGAACAGCACCGCGACGAGCGCGCCGTTCGACGTGCCACCGATGTGCACGCGCGCCAGGCCGAGGTGATCGAGGAAGCGCCCGACGAGCACCGCGGCGCGCTGCGAGCTGTAGAGGTTCTGTGGGTCGGGGCCGGAGAGCCCATAGGGCGGGAAGTCCAGCCGCACGATGCGGAGGCGGTCGCGCAGGCGCTCGACCCACGCATCCCACATGTGCAGGCTGCCGAGGTGGCCGTTGATCAGCACCAGCGTCGGACCGCGGCCTTCGTCGCGGTAATGGATGCGCACGCCGTCGATGGTGACGCACATCGAGGGGCGTCCCGCGTACTCGGCGATCAGTTCGGCGTCGGAGAACAGCCGGTTCGCAGGCGTCGCCGCGGCAGCGGAACACGCGAGCAACAGGAACATTGCGCAACGGGTCAGTATCTTCATACGCTGGACCCTAACGCAGACTCACGCAGAACAGAAGCAGCCCACATGCCGCATGCCGTCGTCACTGGTGCCTCGCAGGGTCTTGGTCGGGCACTGCTCGACGCGTTCTTGGAACAGGGCTGGAACGTCAGCTTCTGCGCGCGGCGCGCCGACCGCGTCGCCGCGATCTGCGCCGAGCTGGGCGCGGCCGGCCATACCGAGCGCGTGCTCGGCGTGACCGCGGACATCACCGACGCGGCCGACCTCGAGCGCTTCACGGCTGCGCTGACGCCGCGCTTCGGCCCAGTGACGACGTGGATCAACAACGCCGGCTATGCGCGCGGCGGCAGCCGCTTCTGTGATCTGCCGCCAGCCGAGTTCGACCGCATGCTCGCAACCAACCTCGCCGGCACTGCCGCCGCGAGCCGCGCGGCGCTGGCGCTGCTGCGAGCGCAAGGCAGCGGCGCGCTCTACAACGTCGTCGGCGCCGGCGCCGACGGCGCCTACGTGCCGGGCATGGTCGGCTACGGCGCCACCAAGGTCGCGCTGCAATACCTGACGGACGGGCTCGCGCGCGAGCACGAAGGCACGGGCGTGCGGGTCGGCAGCATCAGCCCCGGACTCGTGCTGACCGAAGCCGTCACGCGCAACATGGCGCTGATCCCGCCGGCGCAGCGGGCGGCGGCGCATCGCGTACATGAACATCATCGCCGAGCTGCCGATCACGAGCGCGCGCTGGATCGTCGCCGAAACCACGCGCAACCAGCGCAATGGCGTGCGCCTGAACTGGCTGACGAAGCAGAAGCTGCTGTGGCGCAAGCTCACCGCGCGGATCGCGCCGCGTGACGTCGTCGCGCAGAGCGGCATCGGCTGACGCGCGCGCTGCAACGCGCGCCCCGCGGCTCAGCCGATGTCGGCCTGGGCCTTGAGGCCCTCGACCGTGTAGCTCTTCATGTGCGGCGCGCCGGCGACGCGCTCGACCAGGGCCTTGCGTTCGCGCTCGAGTTCCGCGGCCAGCTCGCCGGCGGGCACGAACTCGTGGATTTCCTGGCGCTGCAGCACCTGCTTCTGCTCGAGCAGGTGCTCGAGCACGGTGACGCGATCGCGCAGGATCCACAGCTCGGCCATCAGCTCGCTGTTCATCCGCACGAGGTCATCGAGTTCCTTCTGGCCGAGGTAAGGGCGCTCCGGACGGTCGACGGTACGCATGGGTCGACTCCGCTCAGGCCGGCTTGCGGCCGCGCGTGACCCACGGATAGCCGCGCTTTTCGAGCGCGTACTCTTCGACGTCGACGAAGCCGGCGTCGCGCATCATCTGCCCGAAGTTCGCGCTCGACGACGCACTGAAGTAAGGCTCGGCGCGGTTGTCGGTGTCCCAGTCGAGCACCACGGCCTGCAGCGGCGCGACGCCACGGAACGGCGGCGGGTCGTTGATGACCATCTCGCCGCCCGGCGTCAGGATGCGGTACATCTCGCGGATCACTTCTCCGTGATCGCGGGCGGCATCTCGTGGTGCAGCGCGTAGGAGATCACGCCGTCGACGCTGTTGTCGGCTTCGGCGACGTTGCAGGCATCCTCCTGCCGGAACGTGATGTTGAGCCCCATCAGCTCGCTGATGAAGTGCCCGTTCTTCAGGAGCGCCGGAGACAGGTCGCCACCGATCAGCTCGGCATCGGGGAACTGCTGCCGGCAGGCCGACAGCGTGTTCGCACCACCGCAACCCGGCTCGTAGATGCGCTTCATGTCGCGCTTGCGGAACTGCTCGACGACCGCGTGAGCGCTGCGAGCGGATGTCGCCGCCCGAATCCACCGCGGCATAGCCGCCGAGCGCGAACACATACGGGCCGATGCCCGCCATGAACATCGGCATCGCGAGATCGTAGGTGTCCCAGCCGCCCGGCTCGAGATGCCACTCGACGCCGTCGTACCAGCTCGGCATCTCGAGGTTCGGGTTCAGCTGCAGGCGTGAGCGGTCCTTCGGCGCCTTGGCGGCCACGAGCGCTTCCCACTGCGCGCGGCGCGCCTCGACCGCCGGAATCGCGCGCAGGTAGTTCTGCTCGGCGACCCAGCGCTGGTAGAAGCGGTTGTAGCGATAGGCCTTGGAGCGCTCGGCGACATCGCGGGCGCGACCGATGCGCTCCTGCCAGACGTGCGGGCGCGCATCGGACTTGAACTCCTGCTCGAACGCGGGCGCCTCGGGCTGCGCGGCGAAGTCGGCCTCGGCTTCATCGCGCAGCTGCGTGCTCGCGAACTGCTGCAGGGAACCGAGGAACTGCAGGCCGGCGCGGCCACGCTGCTTCAATGTGATCATTTGGCACTCCCGCGAGCATCGAGCTCGCTCCAGAACTGCTCACCGCGGCATTGAGCGGCTGCGGCGATTCCAGCGGCAACAGACGTCCCGCCGACTCTATCCTGACCACCCGGGCATCCGGAAGCTGGCCTGCCAGCCGCTCCGCGCCCTGGACCGTCAGCACCGAATCGCCGCGCCCGACCGGAATCATGACCGGCAGCTTCAGCGCGCCCGGCAACGACGCCGAACCGCCGAATTCTGTCGTATTGAAGAACGCGACCAGCGATTCATACGGTGTCTGCTCGATCATCGTCTTGTAGCGGGGCGCGCGCCATCAGGCTGGCCTCCGGCGCGACAATGTATTCGTTGAAGCGGCGGAACAGCGCGTCCTTGCCTTCGATGACGACATTCCGGGCGTTCTCGGCGCGATAGCGCGCGGTCGCGGCATCCAGCACGCCCGGCCCGCCGAAGCCCGTGCTGATCAGCACCATCGAGCGGAAGCGGGCCGGGTTCCTGAGGTAAGCCTCGGCGGCGATGTTGCCGCCGGCGCTGAGCGCCACGACGTCGACCGGACCCTTGACGCCGACGCGATCGAGGAACTCGAGCAGTTCCGCGGCATACGCCTGCTGGCTGACCTTGTCGCCGCGCAGCGGCGACGAAAAGCCGAAGCCCGAGAAGTCGGGCGCGAGGCAGCGCCGTGTCTCGCACAGGTTGCCGAGCTGGTCGAGCCACAGACGCGAGTCGATCAGCAGCGCGTGCACGAACAGCACCGGGCGGCCTGCGGTGCCCGGGCCCGCATGGCGATAGAAGATCGTCGCATCGGCCAGTTCCACCGTCGCCGTGCGCACCGGCGGCGCCGCCTGCGCCGCCATCGACAGCAGCGCCGCAACCCCGAGCAGCGCCAGCGGCAGCGCACCGGTCCGGATCTTCGCAAGTTTCATCGATCTGCTCTCCATGCCGCGATGCGGTCCGCGATGTTGCGCGCGACGTTCGAGTGGAACAGCGCGACGTCCGCCAGATGATAGTTGCCCGGCACCAGCGCGAGCGCGCTGAACGGCGGCGGCGGTTCGGGCGCCGCCAGCAACGCGCCATCGATGCAGCGCGCATCGACGAGGCCAGCGACCGGCGGCATCAGCGCACCCGCGCGCGGGTCGAACAGCGTCGCGCCGAGGTTCTGCGTCGCGGGTACCGCGACCTCGTCAGCGCGCCAGCTCAGCGGGTTCGTGCACTGGATCGCCTGCGTGCCGCCCGCCTGCATCAGCGCCGCGAAGCGCGCGCGCGTGCCGGCCCGCCACTGCGCGAGCCCCGCGAAGCGGTCCGTGAACGTGGACCAGCTCGCGATGCAGCGCGTTTGTGTCGGTGTGCTGCAGGCGCCGACATGCCGCAGCGTCTGGCCATAGAGCGCCATCGGCACCGGAATGCCCACGACATAGGCCGCGACGAGCCGTTTCCGCAGCGCCGGATCACGCTCGATGATGTCGGTGACCAGCGTCTGCGTGTGCAGCGCGCCCTGGCTGTGACCCAGGATCACGAACGGTCGATCGCCGATCTCGGCGAGGAACTGCCGGAACGCAGCGCGCACATCGAGGAAGGCCAGCTCGTAAGCCTGCGGCGTGTTGCCGAGCGCGAGCAGCGACGCCTGCCGGTAACGCGGTGCCCACCAGTCGCAGCAGGCGTCGAACACCGAGCCCTGCCCGGCGACGACGGCATCCACGCCCGGCACCACGTCGGGCGCATCGTGCGGCGCATTCCACCAGTCGCGTCCGCCGTAGGTCGTGTAATGGATGTAGAACGCGGCCGGCTTCTGCGCCGCGGCCGCAGCACCGGTGGCTGCACCCGCGCCGGCGCCGGCCGGACGCCGCGCCCAGCTCGACGCCTGCGTGTAATCGGGCGCCGGCGGTGCGAGCAGTGCACTGAACGCCGGCGACTTGCCGGGCGCGGGTGCCGCGGCCGCGATCAGCCCGTTCAGGAAGGCGGCATCGTCCCATTCCATCCGCACTTCGCCCTGTCGCACGACGACCAGCTCGCGGCTCGGCACCACGTATACGCGCTGCCCACCCCGGCCTTCCAGATAGAACACGTCGTCGACCGCGAACGGCGCCGACATCGGCAGGCCGCGCGTCGGATTGCGGCTGTCCATCATGCGCACGCGCGAATACGGGCTGCCGCGCCAGATCTGCTGCATCGCGAAGTTCGGCGCAAGCGGCGAAGGCTTCGTCAGCTGCAGGAAGGTGTCGAGCGGCAGCAGCGGCCGACCGTCCTGGCTGCCGTGGCGCGACAGCATCAGGCCGACACGCAGCCAGTCGCGCGGCCGCGCCTGCAGGCAGCAGAACACCTGCGCGTTGCCGTTCGGTCGATCGAGCCGGACGCGCGCCTCGCCGCCACCGAGTGGCTGCCACAACCGCTCGCGCAGGTAGTCGGCGTAACGCTGCCCCGTGGCGCGCTCGAGCACGAACTGCAGCAGTTGCGTGGCCGCATAGTGCGAGCGGAAGTGCTCGCCCGGCGCCGATTCGCGCGGCAGCGCGAAGAGATAATCCTCGATGCGGCTCGTGATGAACATCTGGTAACCCGGGTTGCCCCAGGCTTCCCTCGTAGCGCGGCTCGCCGAGGCCCGTCTGCATGTACAGCACGTCGCGCACGGTGATCGCGCCGCGCGGATCGCGCCGCCAGCGCGGAATGAAGCGCGCCAACGGGTCATCGAGCGACAGCTTGCCGTCGGCGACCGCCGCCATCGTCACGATCGCCGCGAGCGGCTTGTGCAGCGACTGCGAATCGAGCAGGCGATCGGGGCCGAAGCCTTCCTTGTAGTGCTCGAGCTGGATCACGCCGCGGTGCGCGACGATCAGGCCGTAGCTGTTGAGGCGGGTCGCGTAGTCGCGCGCCGCCTCGAGCGCCGCTGCCGGCAGCGTGCGCTCGGCTTCGTTCGCGATACGCAGTGGCGCACCCTCGCCCGTGCCGATCGGCACCGTCGGGCTGAACCAGTCGACCGCCGCGACCGGCTCCTTGGGCGACTTCTGGAAGCGATCCCAGGCGCGTGGATCGCTGCCGCGGCGTGGGGACGGGAACTGCCGACGCCCTGGACGACGCCGCGTCCGCAGCGCCGCCCGGCGGCGCGGCGCTCAACACGATGCCGACCGCGAGCAGCGCTGCCGCGAACCTCATGGCTTGCGCTTCTCCTGCAGGATGCGCTTGTAGTCCGCGATGTCGTCGTAGAACGGACCCCAGTTCTTGATGTCGAGCACCTGCGGCGTGAGGCGTTCGAGGCTCTTGAGGATTTCCTTCGGCAGCGATTCGGGGCCGGCGATCTTGCGGCCCACGCCGCGCCCGAAGGTGCGTCCCGGGCGACCCGCCATGCCCAGCCACGGCGCCCACGAGACGAGGTTCGTCAGCGTGATGTTGGTCGGCGCGCTCGCGACGCCCGGATCGACGATGGTCGCGATCGGGCTCATGTGCGAGTAGTGCGAATCCCAGTAGAACAGCTTGCCCGGGCTTTCCTTCGGGAATTCCTCGGGCTGGAACGGCGACGGGAACACGAACGCCGAGCGCGTGTTCGCGACCAGCGTGTCCTCGAGCGTCTCGACCATCATCGGCTTCGGCTTCACCGTCGTCTCGGCGCCGGCAATGATGCCGTCGACGCCGAACTCCACGTTGAGCGGGCCGGCGCGGAACTGGTGTACCTCGCGGCGCTCCTTCGTGAACGGGTTGTCCCACTCGGTCAGCACTTCATAGGAGTCGAACACGGTGTAGGTGCCGGCTTCGAACACCTGCACCGCGTAGTTGCCGCTGGGCAGCTTGCGCCAGACGTTGACCGAATAGTTGTTCAGCGAGAAGAACGGCACGAGGTTGCCGCCGTTGTCGTAACCCCAGATGTGCAGCCGCACGAACGTGTGCACCGGGCCGCCCTCGAGCGAGCCGCGCATCTTGACCTGCGCCTTGAAGCGCTCCTGCGGATCATTGAAGTCGATGTTGCCGACCGGCTTGGCCTTGGCCTTCGCATCGAGTTCGGTCGACGCGAGCAGGGAGCCCGCCAGGATGCCGAGGCCAGCGCCCGCGGAGAGCAGGCTGCGACGGGTGGTCGTGTCGTTCAAGTTCGTTCCTCCGGCGCGGACGGCGCGCACGCGGACCGAAACTACACCAAGCCCCTTGCGCTTGCATCGCACCGGTGGCCGCGCGCCGGTCACTGTTGCAACCCGTAGTGCCCTTGCGCGTGGCGGCCCGATCGGCTCAACTAGCCAGCGATTCAGGGGGCACGATGAACAGCACCAGCGCGATCCCGGCTGCGGCCGGGGTTCCGGATACGCCGAGCATTCCTTTTGGCCTGCGCGCCTCGTGGGGCCTCGGCTCCTTCGGCACCATCACCTACCTGAACGTCGTCACCGCGCTGGTGATGGTCTACCTGACGACGATCATGAAGATCGACCCCGGTGTCGCGGGCGCCATCGTGTTCGCCGCGCGCCTGGTCGATGCATTGCTCGATCCGGTCATGGGCTGGGTCACCGACCGCACGAACACGTCCATGGGTCGGCGCCGCCCGTGGCTGCTCGCCGGCGCGATCATCTGCGGACTCGGCTGCCGCTCGTGTACTCGCAGCACAACCTCGAACTCGGCGTCAGCGCGTCGCTGACCGCCCTGATCGTGCTGATCTTCTATTCGATCGGCTTCACGATGTTCAACGTGCCCTACCTGACGATGCCGGTCGAGATGACCAGCGATCGCATGCAGCGGCTCGGGCTGATTGGCTATCGCTCCGTGTTCATGATGCTGGGTGCCGTCGCCGGCAGCGCCGGCGCGCCGGTGCTTCTCGAGAAGCTCGGCCGCGATGCCAACGCGTTCCAGGTGCTGGGCTATGTGACCGGCGCCGTTGTGTTCGCCGCGATGCTGATCACCTTCGTGGGCACGCGCGGCGCGCATGCGCCCGCGGCCGATGCCGCCTCGCTGCGCGTGCCGCTGCGCGAGCAGGCGCAGGCCGTCATCAACAACCGCCCGTTCATGATGATGGTCGGCATCAAAGTGCTGCAGTTCTTCGCGCTGTCGGCA
>JAZKJV010011281.1:0-52852 GCA_037367405.1 Ottelia alismoides | reverse complement strand
TCCCGTTGACCCCTGCTGGCACGTCACGCTCTGCGTCCTCGCTGTACACGTTTGCACCGGCAACGTCGTCGCCTGCGCCCTCAGAGTGCTCGGAAGCAGAGACCTGCATACGTGATCCGGTACAACGTCACTATTGACTGTCTCTTAAGCGCAACATGCAGGCTGCTACACATTCCAAGGGAATGCCAGAAGTGTTTCGTACCCACCTCCAGGTTGCTGT
Organism: Ottelia alismoides; assembly: GCA_037367405.1. Lineage (NCBI taxonomy): Eukaryota > Viridiplantae > Streptophyta > Magnoliopsida > Alismatales > Hydrocharitaceae > Ottelia > Ottelia alismoides. The sequence continues at coordinate 52,632 of JAZKJV010011281.1, read as the reverse complement.
CTTCCTTGCCCGTCTTCTGCTTCTTCACGCCACCGCGCCCCTTAGCCTTGCTGGCCTGCGACAGACGAAACACATACAGCTGAGTCATAGATAGAGCGATGACAACAAGCTAAGGCAGCTAACAGGGCAGGCACACGTCAGCCTGCCCACCTGCTTCTTTGAGTCCTCGGGGCTCGGCAGTCTTCCGCTTTGTTGATCCTTTGACCGCGGCTGCGGATTCCTGCGAACAACAGGGGATCATTGTGTAAGGTAGGCCTCGGGCCCGCTTCGTCCCAGCGAAGTGGCTGATGTCATGGAGCAGAGTGCAAAGTGCTAACCTGGTGTACCGTGGTATTGTCGCAGGCCCACCTTCTCGGCCTGGCGCTTGGCTTCCTCGCGTGCACGCACTGCCTCTGCCGCCTGCGCCTTCTTCGCTTTGTGCTCGGCCTGGAGCTTTGCTGCATACGCGTCTGCAGCTGAGGGGCTGCGCTGTAGCTGCAGACGGCTGCACCGTCGAAGGCTGCGTAGTGGCATCGTTGCTGCTGCCGCGGCCGCTGGCCCCACAGGTGGGGACCTCTCCTCCCTCCGTGAGTATGGGAGCAGGCGTGCTGCTAGGCGCGGCAGGGCGTGCAAGCTGGTCCAGCCCTTGGCCGACACCACCGGGCTTGCCGGCTGCGCGGGCCATCTGCATGATCAGGTCGATGGCCGTTCCGGAGGACACTACACGCTGCGCTGGGGCTTTGGCCAAGGGCGCGCGGCTGCGCTCGTACAGCTCAGCGACGGTCTTGCAGGTGAGCTCCTTCGGGCTCTACTGAAGCCGATGGACAGGTCGCTCTTGAACCACTGCTGCACGGTCTCAATGTCCTTCTTGCCCAGCTTAGGCGCGGCAGCGTCCGAGTCTGTATCCAGGCACCCACGTATGCACTTCCTGATGAGTGTTAGGCGTAGCAAGTGTGGGTATACATGCAGCATTGTACATCATCATGGCACAGTGCAAAGGTAAGAATTGCACGTCTGCCAAAGGACTCTGTTTGGTAGTCGCGCGCGTGCACCGGCCTCCTCACGCTTGCTTAACATGCGAGCCCCACGCACCTACCCACGTGTGTGCGCACCCGTCCCCATTCGCAAGCGGCCCCTCGATTGTGCATGTCGGTTCCCACGCTCATGTTACAAGCACACGTACCAGGGTTCCGGGTTGTACTCCACGCAGGCGGTCGTGTAAGCGCTCATCTTGGCGTTGAAGTCTGTGCTCTTCCTGTGTGCAGTGCGGACGCACGGAAGTGCAGCAGTACGACAATGGTATGGCGGGGGCAAGCACACGTGCCTGATCGCGGTGATCATACGGCGCCACTCAATCGGGCAGGCAGTGTTCCCAGGCACATGCGTGCAGCCCCAGTGCATACAAGTACATGTGTCAAAGGGCGTTGTGGCGCCGGGCGCTGGTGGTCATGATATGCATCCGCCCAATGTAACGCAGTCACTTGGCGAGAAGTTGAAGGTTGCGGCGTACACAGTGGAACACAGAAACTGCGACTGCGCCCTACACGAGCATGCAAGTGTGCATCACCGTACGCGCCCTGCGCAGGTGACCTTACTTGTTCCACATCTTTTTGAATTTCTCGAAAGTAGTCGTCTCGCCTTGTTCGAGCACGTACTGGAAGGCAGCGCTGCGGGACTTGTTGAACAGCACCAGGAGGTCCGGCGCAGCGGGGAGCTGTGGACCTCCAAGACGCACTTGGTCTTGGAGGCGATCAGGTGCCAGTTGTCGGAGGAGGCTCCGGCTTCCTTTGCCATTGCCAAGATGTCTTGGTCGCACTCCATCAGGCAGAACTTGAAGTGGGAGTCGGCGACCACCTTCTGCAGCTGAGTGTGCTCACGGGTCAGCGGGAGTTTCTCAGCCTTAGCCTTTTGCTGCTTGGTAGCACCTGCCGCCACAGGAGCCGGCTGGGCGAGTTAGCGCCGAAGTCGACGGGGGGAGCAGCGGGGGGAGCCCTGATGTTGACGCTGAAGAACCCGCTGCTATCAGGGGCGGATGCATCTAAGTAGTGCGGAATCAGGGGCGCCTCCCGCTTGCAGAAGGCAACGATGCGCTTGATATCTGCCCCTAGAAAAGACTACTCCGAGTTCGAAGCACCGCTCCCCCGACGACAGTCAAAACGGCCTTCTCCAGCGGCTGACCGATGACTTTCTCAACCTCGAGGGCAACGCTGTTTTTCGTCAGAGAAGCAGTCAATGGGCACCTTGTGTGTAGCGGAGCCCGCAACGTGTACGCACAGGAACGCGCACGGACTATGTTGCTGGTGTTGCATGGTGGGCAAGCCTCTTGGTCGAACTGTGTTCACGTAGTTCACGCGCTGTGGCGGGAGCAATTTGCAGGTAAGAAGTATTGTAACAAGGATTTAGGCAGCCACACGCGCACTGCTGTTCACCGTTCGCCGTTCAAAGACACTTCCCGCGCGAAGGACTTGGCGCTGGTTACCCTCCCTGGTTTGCGTCAAGTGGTCACTTGACGCAAACCAGGGAGGGTGTACGGCTTACAGCGGCTTGGGCCTTGGGGGCACACAGACACTGCTTCCTTTGGCGCTCTAACTGCAATGAAGACCAGGACATTTTCTTACTCACTGACCTTCAGTACCACACACGATATACGAAAACCAGACTGACCACCATGATCACGCCATGGCGTCTGACGCTCTTAGCCCCACTGCTGTCGCAGACTTGATAGGGAAAGCCATCGCCTTTCACAACCAAGAGTAACCGCCCGTGCACAGAAGTGGCTTCACAACTTTGATTTCTTTGTAGCGCTGTGCTATTATGAGCCTGGGGACAAACTCATCCTTCCCGACGGCGTGTGCTTGCTTGTGGTTCCGGGTTCCGCCGTCGCCCACATACTCCTAGAACTAAAGATCACCTACAATGGCCAAGTAGGGGGAGGCCACGTGGTTGCAATGGCCTGTCATTGCAGCCTCCGCATTCTATAAGCATTTATCAGTGGATCGCAACGCTCGCAGGTCGCCTCATTGGCAAGCTTCGTGGGTATCACTCTGGGCGGCAAGACAAGGCAGGCCTTGCATGACAACGTGATCAAAGCCGCCTTGCGATGGGCTCAGGCGCAGCTAGACGCCGCTTCGGCCGGTTCTGGCTGGACGCGGGAGCAGCAGTACGAGTATGCAAAGTCCATGGCCGAGAAGACCGTCGCTCCCGAAGGAAGCCTTGGAGCACTCTTCGAGCACAAGGAGTGCTTCTGGCCTAAGCGCGCATGGCAGCTACTTGCGGTAATGATTGCCTGCTACACTGCATGTACATGCATGCTTGCGGTAATGATTGCCTGCTACACTGCATGTACATGTACATTGCATGCGAGTACGCATGTGCGTGCACACGTAAGAAGAAGAAGAAGAAGAAGATACGCACACACACACACCCATGCACACACACGCACGCGCACGCACACGCACGCACTGGAATCGCACTGGAATTGCACTGCATACGTGCACAGGTTGATTGGATCTACTGGAATAGCACCTAGCTGCAACATGATGTTTGGCTGTGATATGAGTGACTGTTCTGTTTGTGTTTGGCTGTGATATGCGTGACTGTTACTGTTGATGCGCAGAAAAAGCTGGCGCCGCAGGGGCAGCAGCCCAGCATTACCACACTGCAAGACAGCACGGAGAACGGTGTCGCAGCGAGCGGTGTGACCGCCGCGCGCAAGCGCAGCCGCCGTGCGCAGCAGGGATCGTCATCAGCTGGGCCGTTGACAGTAGCGGAGCAAGCCGCACGGGACGAGGCATCATCGGTAGGCATGGCACGAGTGTGCTGCACGGCACCTCCTCCAGCCGACCGCAAAACAAGACCTGCGCTTGTGAAACGTGTCGCAGGTCATGTTGCACTCAGACGCCACCGGCAGCAGCCATGCCGTACCCATGGCGTCACCATCAGCCTCACCATCAGCCTCGCCGGCAGCTCAGCGGGTCAGTCCTGGCCGGTGTCCCTGTAGGCATGTAGCAATCATTCACCTGCTGCAAATGTAGACGAACCCCAAGCGCACATGTCGTCTTTCTTTTCTTACAGACCCGTATTGAAGGCCAGGACAGGTACAGGCCAGACAGGTACGGCAGCAGATGTACCTTCACCATCGCGCACTCGGCCTGCTGCTGCCGTTGAGACGCAGTTAGGCCCGACGCAGCAGCCGCAACTTGTACCGGCTACACAGCAGGATGGTGCGAGTGTGCAGCCGTCGCCAAGCCAGCATGTAAGTGCTGAGGGGTTTACGGCTGGCCACCCCTTCAATAATGCCCGCTTTTGCTGGCCTGTGGTGATACCGCGCACAGTGTTGGTCGACCTTTGTTGAGTGACACCGTTGCATACTTGCCGTGCTGCAGGCTCCTGGTCCTGATGCGACACAGCTGGGCCTGACGCCCTCGCAGCTCCTTGTACCGGCTACACAGCAGGATGGTGTGAGTGGGCCGCTGCCACCAAGGCGGCGTGTAAGTGTTGATAAGCAGCTGCTCGCCCCCTGATCAAGGCCCGCTATTCTGGCGTGTGGATGTCACCCGCGGCTTCACTGACTTGGTCACAAGAAATGACTCACACGATTGCAGGCTCCTGGCCCTGAGACGCAGCTTGGCCAACACAGCAGCTGCTCCTTGTACAGGCTACACAGCAGGAAGGCGAGGGTGTGCCGCGGTCGCCAAGCCAGCATGTAGGTGCTGATGATAAACCACTTACTCCTTGATCTGTGCCCGTATCCCTGGCGGGCGGGTGACACTGCAGGCGCACGGACGCGGTCGACGGGTAACTGACGTTATTGCATGCTTTCCGTGCCGCAGGCTCTGGCGGCCCCGAGACTGGGCTGGGCCCGTCGCAGCCGGCGGCCGGCGGCGTGATGGCGACGCAGCAGGATGGCGGGCATGCGCCGCCGCCACCAAGCCAGCAGGTAAGTGACGATGTGCAACCATTCACCCGTCGATAGGTGCCCGCCTTCCTGGCCTGCAGATGACATCTCGCACGGGTATGGCCGAAGACTTGTATCGCTGCATACTGTATGTGCAGGCTCCGGGCCCCGGGACTGGGCTGGCCCGTCGCAGCAGGCGGCCGGCGGCATGATGGCGACGCAGCATGATGGCGGGCGTGCGCCGCCGCCACCAAGCCAGCGGGTAAGTGACAGCGTGCAACCATTCACCCGTCGATAGGTGCCCCGCTTCCTGGCCTGCAGATGACATCTCGCACGGGTATGGCCGGAGACTTGTATCGCTGCATACTGTATGTGCAGGCTCCGGGCCCCGAGACTGGGCTGGGCCCGTCGCAGCAGGCGGCCGGCGGCATGATGGCGACGCAGCATGATGGCGGGCGTGTGCCTCCGCCACCAAGCCAGCGGGTAAGTGACAGCGTGCAACCATTCACCCGTCGATAGGTGCCCGCCTTCCTGGCCTGCAGATGACATCTCGCACGGGTATGCCGGAGACTTGTATCGCTGCATACTGTATGTGCAGGCTCCGGGCCCCGGGACTGGGCTGGGCCCGTCGCAGCCGGCGGCCGGCGGCGTGATGGCGACGCAGCATGATGGCGGGCGTGCGCCGCCGCCACCAAGCCAGCGGGTAAGTGACGGTGTGCAACCATTCACCCGTCGATAGGTGCCCGCCTTCCTGGCCTGCAGATGACATCTCGCACGGGTATGGCCGGAGACTTGTATCGCTGCATACTGTATGTGCAGGCTCCGGGCCCTGAGACTGGGCTGGGCCCGTCGCAGCAGGCGGCCGGCGGCGTGATGGCGACGCAGCATGATGGCGGGCGTGCGCCGCCGCCACCAAGCCAGCGGGTAAGTGACAGCGTGCAACCATTCACCCGTCGATAGGTGCCCGCCTTCCTGGCCTGCAGATGACATCTCGCACGGGTATGGCCGGGAGACTTGTATCGCTGCATACTGTATGTGCAGGCTCCGGGCCCCGGGACTGGGCTGGGCCCGTCGCAGCCGGCGGCCGGCGGCGTGATGGCGACGCAGCAGGATGGCGGGCATGCGCCGCCGCCACCAAGCCAGCGGGTAAGTGACGGTGTGCAACCATTCACCCATCGATAGGTGCCCGCCTTCCTGGCCTACAGGTGATGCTGCAGGCGCACGGGTACGCCCGATGGACGACTGACCTTGTTGCGGTTTTACCATGCCGCAGGCGCTTGGCCTGAGTCGCAGCTGGATGACGGTGCACCGGCTGCGCAGCAGAACCGCGACGCCGCACTGGCAGGCCATGAAGTGAGTGTATGCGAGACCACCTTTGCAGTCCATTGCTCCTCTGCCATTCCACAATCTTGCACGCAGTATCAAATTGGTAACGCCTATTCGTTTCTACCTTGCAGGATACGGACGCAGACGGCTTGGGCGCGGTCGAAGAGCTGGGAGGCATGGCGTTGCTTCCACCTCACCAGATGGTAAGCATGTGCGTGCATGCCCATCCCTCAAGCCGCCCGTCCCTCAAGCACCACCGGGCTGATACACGACCTTTGCTTTTGTCTGCACGTTCATGCTGTGATAGACAGTCAACGGCATGTAACCTGATGTGTTGTGCAGGATATGGACGCATACGGCCTCGACATGGCGGGCGCGTTCCTGCAGGACACGGCGTTTTCACCACTTCGTCATACGGTAAGTACGTGCAAAATGGTACAACCTATAAGTAGCTGGGTTTACAACTGGCACGAACATGTACCGCAAGTGCTGGGCTTGTGCCGAACCATCCCCGCAATGACGTGATGTCCTATCAATCCTGTCTTGTGCAGGCGTCGGATGCCGCGGCGCAGCAAGCACAAGGAGAGCTTCCTGATGGCCCGGGCATGGAAGTAACCCCGGGGCCGACTGGGTCGCCGGCTGCTGATACAGGCACGGCCGTGGCTGCAGCAGGACTAAACCTTCTGCAGGAGCAGCAGCCTATGGCACCGTCTGCATCCACGTCCAGTATGGAGCATGCAGCAGCCCAGGCGCTTCGTGAGCTGCAGCAGCCAGCAGCGCCAAAGCAGCGACCGCGCTTCACGTACCCAAGGCGGCCCTGGCGCCAGATGGTGACAAGACCGTCACAGCCCACCAGCGCCTGCGCCACAACGCCAAGCCAGCAGCCGCAAGAGCCAAGACAATTGCCGCGCGGCGCCAAGGCAGCAACGTCAAAGCAGCAGCACCTGGCACCGCCACGTTGCGGGTCAAAGGTGGTGTCGTCAAGCCGAAGATGAAAGCTGGTGCCGCCCGCAGCCCCCGGACCCGCATCCTCAGCACTGCAGTGGCACGCCGCCGTGGCAAGACGACCGCTGCCCATGTCCTGGCTAGCCCTGGCCGCGGTGCGATGGCCGGGCCGAGCCAGGACGTGGCTACGGAACCTGAAGTTCTGGCTGCTGACTTCATGTCCCTGGACGCCAACGACGCAACCATGCAGTTGTTTGCGCGAGGCCTGGCGGGACTGAGAGTTCCGCTGGAGTGGCTGCCGGATGCGCTGAGTCCGGAAATCCGGCGAACCATCCAGGACTTCTTTCTGGAGGACTCTTCAGCGGTCTTCCAGAACCCCGTTTGGGATGCGAAAGGCAACGTTGCGGTTGTGCGCAAACCCGCTGCAACAACCGCCACCCAGCACCACAGGCAGGCAGCGGCCACGGCGCAGCGTGATGGGTAAGCAGTAGCCACGACGCAGCAAGGCGGGGAGCCACTAGCAACGGCGCAGGGCGGAGAGGCGCCATTGCTGCCGCAGCCCAGTGGGGAGGCAGCAGCAACTGCACAGCCAAGCGGAAGGCAGCAGCAACTGCGCAGCTGAGCGGGAGGCAGCACCTAGCACGTCCGACGCAGATGAGGAGATGGATGAAGAGGTGCTGATTTGGGACAGCGATCAGGGCAGGCGGCAAGTGGATACCTGTGCCTTCATCACCAAGATGCGAGAGGCGGTCCCCACAGCTGCCAGTAAGCTGGCTGCTGCGAAGGCGATGCTGGATGCAGCACGCAAGCTTCTCAGCGCCGCTGAGTATACTGAGGCTGCCGGCGCTCGTCCGCGTAGGGCTGCTGCTGCGCCAGCTATGGCCAAGTCAGTGGCAGCCGCCAAGCAGCATGTGGCCCAGGCAGAGGCGTTAGTTGAGGCCACACAGGCCAAGCTTACAGAGGCAGAAGCCGCAGCCCCCTTCGGCAGCAAGCAGCTGACGTGCTACAGCGTGTTCACGACGCTTACAAAGCCGTTGTGGACGAGGTCGTCATCCCAGCGCTGCTGCGGTGCGGCGCTGACGGGCTGTCAACCGAGAAGTCCGTCATCATGGGCAACGCGGGCGTGGAGCAGATTGGCGACGTGAAGACGCAGACACTCCATGCCGACCTGATGTTCGGCTGCCCGGTCGGCTGGTGCACGGTGCTTGGAGCCTTGGAGGAATACACAGTGCTGGCGGCGCTGTACAGCCACAGGACCATTGCAGAGTTCGTACGCGGCGGCTATCACAAACTCTCTGCCGTGGAACGGGCAGCCAGCTCCGGCATGAAGACGCTCCTAGCCACAGCGCCGCTGTACCGTGTGGTGCGCTTGCGGGTCAAGCCCGGAGAGCTGGTGATCCTGCACGGTAAGTTGATGCACGCCGGCGACAGGGGCCAGCTTGGCCAGCTCAGCCTGCGCATGCACTTTTACGTGAAGCAGGGGAAGGTCGACGGTGACACTCACCCGCTGTTGCAGTTAGCGCCGGAGTTGCTTGACACCTTGGTCATGTCAACGGCGCTGCGTGCGTCGCACCAGCCCCCGAAGCAGTGCTAGGCCAAGCCTGTGACGGCAAGCAAGCACATTGCCATGGACGCCACAGCTGACTCCTGGTGGCCGGGTAGTTCGTAATGGTAATGGTGCTCCAATCGTGCCCAGCCTCCGTAACACACACGGGTTCGACCAAGTCTGTTATTGTGTTTTTGTTGTTACAGGCGACTCTTTGTACAGCACTTGGGCGCGTATGGTCAGGTGCCTTCGCTCCCACTGACAAAATGCTGTGCGGTACTGGTTTACTGCGAAGCACGTGGGCTTTCTCAAAAGGCGGCGCGATGCCGTAGCCCACGCCAATAGCATCACTGCGTGCAGTGTGGTGCCTGCCGGGCTGGTGCCGTGTATGCCTGCACACGCGGCTTGCAAATGCGACGCCATGGCGTGGCATACACCAATCACATAGGCGCATAGCGTGGGTGTCTGCCGTACAGTATCGTGTATGCACCTTGATGTACAGGCTGCGAACGTCAAACATTGACTCTGCAGTTATTGACTCACTGTCGTTGCTCCGGTTTGCTGCATTAGCTAAATGCCGCTTGGATGAAAGATGTCCGAGAGCTTTTGGCACGCGTAGGCCGTTTCCTGGTTGCTTGATAGCGCGGTGTTTGATCGACTGCTTGCAGGCTCGTACAAGCAGTAGCACGTAGACTTACAGCCAGCTTTGTTAGCCATACACATCATCCGCTGGTGCGCCGGAATATGTTGTGTAGCTCAAGAAATAGTGCTGAGACTCCCCTTCCTCGCAGTGAAGCAGCTTGGTGTCAATTGCATCCACCTCCACAGGATAAGTCCATTCCGCTTTATCAGTGCGGAGGGTGTACTTACGACATACATGCGACCGACGTCGATGACCTCACACTCAAACAACTCACAAATAGCCAAACGAAGTTCCTTTGCGCCGTTCTTCGTTGTATCGAAAACGTGCGCAAAGAACAGTATCTTGGCAACCCCCAATTCCATGCCCGGAGAGGTCTCAGTTGCAGCATCGGTTCATCCTTTATGAATTTCACGCGCACAAAGTAGGATTGCCGCGTACGTGCACGCCGGTACCGCTCTGAATGAAGTATTTCCTCGCCCGATTTGTGGACGGCTCCCCCCAAAGGTCCGAGTTGGCCGGGACTCATAGTGCTAATGTCATTGGTGACATCGCTATGGATCGGGAGGTTGCGAGTTCAAATCCTTGAACCTGCAACTTTCTACTTGCGGGGGGAAATGCCGTCCTGGGCATAGTTGACCACCCTTAGAGGCGGGGGCTATGCTGCCAACCAGGCGGAGCGAGTGGCGGAGCGGAGCATGCCCCGTAGCCGGATCAAGCCGAACATGCCGGCGCCATGACCGAGAGCATGGAAAAGGATGGTGCCAGGCGGATTTGTAAAGCCGCAGAGCCCTGCTGACGGCTCATCACCTCTGGCCCCTTAACACACGCGGGTATGACCCAAGCGTAACGTTTCCCTTTTTTCCCTTTTTGGACGGCTGTATACGTATGGACCTCCGCTTCTTTTATTGAGTGATTATCCCATCCAGCTGCCTCCAACCAACCATCCTCCATCGCCTCCTCCAGGAAGGCAATGACGGTGTCACGATCAGCGCCGCAGTCCTTGATACCATTCAAGAGAAATTGTGTACCGGTTTCGTTGTCCCCACTGTCCGCACGTCGGGTGTTTGAATCGTTCAGTATGGTAGGGTCCGTTGTTTGCGCCGCCGACCGGTACTCTGGGATCCAATCGTCAAAGCTCAGCAAGCTATCATCAGCAAGGCGCCGTGACGCCAACGTGGACTCAACGAGCATGTCATTGACATACAACAGCTCTGGACAGGCAGTAGTACGAAACTTCACGTTAGACTTCATCCCGCTGAATCTCGCGCTCCACCCATGCCTCTAAAGAAAATGGAACATGACCGCGTGCAATCTCTTGGCGGGCAGAATGCAGCACAACGCATGGAGATTGTACGTGCAGACTTGCTGCCCAAACACACGCTCGGCAATCTCGGCTTGCTGCCCAAACACACGCTCGGCAATCTCGGCGTACGTCCCGCAAGCGTGCATGTGCTTTGGCATTTGCTTCCAGGGTGAAATCGTCTGGATCATAGCGGAAGTAGTGCAGCAGCGCATCGCGCAACAGCCTCCCACAACCACCGTAGCTTGACCACTTCGTTGGCAGAGATGCGAACGGATGGGAGCACGTCATTGCCGTCGTCACAGTGCAGGATGTACCTGCTATGCACGTCCATCCAACGCAGCCAGTCCTCCATAACCCAATTGCCCCGCCGATCAACAATGTCCCGGTACGGCCTATTCATGTCAACAGTCATGTACATATGCTGGGCGCGTGCCCGCATCCGTGCACGCCCTGGCCCCAAGATTGCATAAGGAGGGACAGGCGCCTTGAGCTTGCAAAGAAGCAAATTCCAAAACCCCTTAACCACCCAAGCAACGCAGCGTGCATAACAGGGAAGACGAAGACGTGATTGTAGTCCGTGTACGGAAGATACTGCACAATTGGGCTTGGCCCCTTGCAACCGAGCACGCTCTGGTTATGTGGGGAGCGTTCAGCCTCAAGCGCCAGCTCAACGTGTTCCTCATGGCTAATCTTAATATCAGGATCGCCGCAACGCGCTTGTGAAGGTACAGGTCTGGAATCCAACACTTGCCGCACGTTCGCGTCACGTTGTAGCCACGGTAACGCATCGCGCCACTTGCTCCCCGTTCCGCCAAGATGAGGCAATTTCCGCACCCAGCAGCGGCAGAGTGCGATAGGAACTTGCTGAGCTTGCGGCTGGCTGGCGTGTCTGCACGAACAAGCGAGAGGGTCGTATGCTTATCCCCTGTGCCTCATCGTGCCGGCCGGATTCGGTCAGATCTATGATCAAGGTTTGGCCGTACATCAGTGCACAAGCACATACCTGCGAATACACCGCCAAGGAAGATTATGTGCTGGAAGCTCCTCTTCGTGCCGTCCTGCATCTCCTCTGTCACCGGCATGCCGGGGCTATCAGGCCCAAAGTCTCGAAACGCCTCGAGGGTTGGGCGCACATACACAGCCAGGTCAGTGGGTTCGCTGGGCCCCGGGATGACGACGAGCGCGTGTGTGTGAACCGGCGCTTGTTGCGGTGACCCACAGGTAAGTCAGCGCACCTGCAAGCAGGTAGGGAATTGCAGCAACGGGGTCAGGCAGCAAGTGGCACGGCGTTGCGGCGGTGCGTATGGTGCTGCGTGCGGCGGTGTGCATGGCGTTGCGTGCGGGTGGAAGTGCGAGCAGTGTGCAGTGTGCGTGCTGGTGCGTGCAGTGGTGCGCGCCGTCGTGCAGGCGGTGGTGCACAGGGCAGTGCTGGTCCACTTCACCTGATGCAGATCAGTCCGGTGCTGTGCTGCTTGAAGTTGAAGATCTGGCCAAAGTCAAAACCGATGTCGTACACAAGCTGTCGTGATGGTAAAGCTTGCCACCCGTGGCCGCGTTTATGCTCTGAGCGTACATTGCCCCATAAAAATCGTCCGGGTTATTGATGTCCCGCCCACTCCCACGGAGCTGCGGAATAACTTATCGCTGAAGAACTTGTTGGTGATCACAGTTCTTAACCCCGAAATCGTAGAAGTACTGCAGAGCAAGCAGCAGGGCGCAGAAAGTTCAGTACTGTGTGTGCATACACGGTGACACTGTGAATGGTTGCGGCATTGCTCGCGCCACTGGGCACAGAAGCCAAGTACAAAAACCAAGTACGTCCATATGCAGCACTGAGCGCGCCCCCACTGGCCCCGCCCGCAAGCTGACCTTATTGGGCACAAGCTCTGACGCCTTGGTTTGTCCTGACTTCTTTAAACCTGCGGTGTTTCGCTGGGCAATTGCACGTCTCGTCTTTATGCTGATGCCACTGCGAGCGAGGCAGGTCCTTGAACAAGCACTTGTCGCCTAAGCAAACCTGGTGCTCAAAGTCCCGTGCATCCGGTACATCTAAGATCTTCTTCATGATGTAGAGGCTTGGCGGGACGTTGTTGGGAACAGGAAAGCAAACCTCCGAGAGGAAACGCAGCTGCCTATCGGCTACATTATCACGAACATGTCCAGCTTGCTTTTCCCGTAGCCAAGCATAGCAGAACTGCTCCAGCGTGCATGGCGCACCTGCAGCCAAAGAATGACATGGCAACGGTTAGCACCATCAAGCGCCACAACATCAAGCCACAACATCAAGCGCCGCAACCAATGCGTTTTCTTGGCCATAAGCATGCAACGAACGCCCGTACTTTGCACAACAGCGCCTGTAGCTGGGTCCTTGACGACCCATAGCGGCTCCTTGAAGACCGCTTTGTAGTCCTTGACTTTCCCACAGCGCGCTTCCTCCTCTGCTGTGTTGGTCGGATCTGGGTGCTGCCCGTCTTGTGCATCGGCGCCAATTCCGAGGGGCTCTTCAGTGCCAGTGTCATCGTGAGCTGTATTGTAGATATTGCCAAGCACAGCCTGTAGAACGGCCTCAAAGGTGTCATAGTCACAATCGCCCGGCAGGGCTTCGATATCATTCTGCAGAGCTGGGAACTGCGCTAGGATGGCAGCGTATGCATCGCCATCCATGCCCATTGCAGTTATTCGCCCCTGCTGCCGTACCACCCGGTGATCCAAGCCCAGCATTGGTGTTGTCGGGAGAATTGTCAACGCCAAGAGTCGCAGCAGCTGGCAGTTGCTGGCCTTCGGCGTGCGCAGCTTGACCTACGGTGCAAGGCAACAAGTACTGTTGCATTAAAGCCATCTACCAGAGACAGCGGCTGCAACGCGGAGGTGACAATAAGTGGCCACATGTTGCGGCACAGGCCACCGTTGCCTGCTTGTGACCTTACCTGCAGGGCTACCACCAGGGCTGTTGGCGGCAGAGGTAGCCATGAGGGAAACAGGAGAAGGGGGCTCGCCGCCGCCAGTGTCATCTTCCATCGCAGCAACCGCCGCCGCCACTTCTGCAATCTCTTGGGCAGCTGCGCAGAGACAAGCTTTCGGTCATATCCTCCGGCACTTGCGCCAAAGATTGCCATGGCTCGTGGCTAAAGCATGCGACATACCTTGACGAAGGGCCGGACACTTCTTCTTAATATGCCAATCGATCTGGGGGCGCTTACGAAGGACTTCGCTACAACAGCCGCATTTAAAGCCAAGCCCGCCTTCTAAAGCTGTGAAGTTGCGGCGCTGGAGGTACAAATCTGCAGGAGCCGCGCCACAACAAACGATGTGCGTCGTTGGCGGCGCGGGGGCGGCACAGGGATGCATGGCTTGTGACGGCATCCGGTGCAGGTGAGCAGACCCTTGGGTCAGCCGTCGGGCCTAGCAGCAGCACTGTAGCAAACAGGGAAAGCAGACTGAACGATGACCAGTGGGTAGCGCGGAGGACTCAGTTGCTTGCCTACCTGTAAGTCGCGAGGCGTGCCCCACATGCTGCGACGGCTGAGTAGGCTGAGCGCCCTGCATACCACCACGAGCCCTGAAATGCAAGTCAAGCACGTCTCGTGCGCCACGCCCAGAGCCTCCAACGTAGCCTCAGCATCATACAGGACCTTAAGACCCAGTCTCAGATGGCATCCGCCTGCTGGTCCGAACGTCAGCTGTGGGAACCTTTCAACAAGGGCGTTCTGGACATCGGCAAGTGTTGGCTTCTGGCTGCGGAATAGTTGGACCAAAACAACTGGCAGACCATTCCGAGCCTCACTGAAACCAAGAGCTGGCTGCTAGGAGACGGCGCATCATTACGTACAGCAGCACGTGAGTCGCTAGCTTCATGGCCAATATGAACGCGGCTGCAACGCGCTGTCCATCTGACCATAAAAGCGCAATCAACACGCACGAGTACTCCCAAGCCCAAAGCTCCCCCAACAGCGACTTCGTCTGCACCACTGATCTGACCGATGCATATGCTATTGCTGCGACTGTTAGCTTCGCCAGTGCGGAGGAAAGGGCCCAGAGTAGCCGCGGTCCAGTAACGAGAATGTGTACAGCCTGTTTGCCAAAGTAGCCACGCTGACGACGCGACAGGTGCCAGATATCCCATTTCACAGCTGGCCTGTACAACGGTCTGGTGTAGAGCAATGTCCCGTTGTACCAGCCCCAGTCGCTCTTGTTGCCTGGGACTGGAGCAGGCGCCCACCATCGCCCGCCAGCGGCAACGGGCGACGGTATAGTGTGAGCTGCTGCACACGTTCTAAACGCGCACAGAGCACAGACGAGAGCAAGCAGCGTTCCTAGGAGGTAACATAGCCCTACGCAGAGCCCTGCCCAACCAGGCTTGTGTCTCTTTCGACTGGCGGTAGCCATGCCTCATAGCAGGTCAGTGCTTACAGGGATGGCTTTCTAACATGATTTCAGATCCACCTTAATGCCATATAAGCAATGCAGCGTCCTCCTGCGGCTTGCGCGCCGCAAAGGAGCTCGACGCGTTCTGGCCCACCTTGAGGACATGGTGACGTATAGGCGGGCTAACGCCACGTACACGCGACGTAACGCGTAGGGCCCGTTCTCATAGTGAGTTGTTCCCAGCAAACCGGGGCGCGACCGTCGGTCGGGGCTGACAGCGTGGCAGGAAGCCTCAGTGCGAGAATGGCTACCATACATGCAATTGCAGTGCTTAGGAGACCAGCAGGTACCATTGCCGAGCGCCTGTGGCCTCCAGCTCCGCGTTGTCGCCTGGAGGGTGTCTCCATGGTTGGGGGCAAGTTGGTGCCCTTCGCGGTGTGTGTGTGTGTTGTGTGTGTGTGTGTGTGTGTGTGTGTGTGTGTGTGTGTGTGTGTGTGTGTGTGTGTGTGTGTGTGTGTGTGTGTGTGTGTGTGTGTGTGTGTGTGTTGTGTGTGTGTGTGTGTGTGTGTGTGTGTGTGTGTGTGTGTGTGTGTGTGTGTGTGTGTGTGTGTGTGTGTGTGTGTGTGTGTGTGTGTGTGTGTGTGTGTGTGTGTGTGTGTGTGTGTGTGTGTGTGTGTGTGTGTGAGTGTGTGTGTGTATAAAGAAAAGAGACCGTGGGAAGAACAAACGTGTGCTTTGGCCTGCCTCCTAGGTGTAGTTTCGTCCTGTCCTGTGTCTCGTTTCGCCCCTGTCCTTCGTTCTGGCGTTCGTGGGCAGCCCCCTGCTGCAAGGCCTGCGGCCCCCCGTGTAACGAACCTACTACTACAAACGAATCCGACTGTACCGAAAGGCGCCAGCGAGGATGGACGGCGCAAAGTCCACACCAGCCGGCTGTATGTGGCGTAGACAAAGCGCTGGGCTGGCTGAGACGACCACACGATGCGCGCAACCAACGGCACAGCTAAACAATTGCGCAGGCAAATGCAAACAGGCAGGCAGTGCGGCAACCCAGGACGGCACACCTACAACAACACAACACATGTGCTATGCCAATGCGTATGCTCCCAACGAACCAACCGGGTAACCCACTGACCTGCGGGCACAAAGGCGAACCACCGGCGACGGAGGCACACAGGATGGGGCTGCGGAAGGGCAGAGCCTGGGCCAACGTTAGTGCAAGGGTGGATGCCAGAGTGCCACACAGACAACACGCGGTGTGGGCGGTGGGGTCGAGTACGGGTGTGGGGCGGGGCAGGGAAGGGAGGAGGGGTCTGTTTGTGGATGCAAGCAGGACTGGGCCAGCTGCAGTGCTGGGGTGCATGGTGGTGGTGGTGTGGGTGCTGGTTAGGCGTCGAAAAGACACGACGCGCTACAGGGCGTCGAAAAGACACGACGCGCTACAGGGCGTTCAAGCAGTTACGGCCGTGGGGCTTATGGGGGCCTAACGGTTAGGACATGACAACTAGACGACCAGAAGACGGAAACGGGGTGTGAAAAAGGGCTGAAGGGGCCCGTGCGCGAGTGGGAGAAGAACGGTGTTGTGTGTGTGTGTGTGTGTGTGTGTGTGTGTGTGTGTGTGTGTGTGTGTGTGTGTGTGTGTGTGTGTGTGTGTGTGTGTGTGTGTGTGTGTGTGTGTGTGTGTGTGTGGTGTGTGTGTGTGTGTCAAGGGTGCGCACGTAGAACGACGACGTCCATGCCGCTGTCCTCGACAAGCCAGAGCACCTCCTTGATGCTGCGGACCTTGGCGTATTGGGTGGTGCAGGGCGAAGAGACGATGGTCTGCGTTATGGCGTGTCGCTGGAGCCGGTGAGATTGGGGCCGGTGTACGGCATGGCACGGTGTGAACACGGCCTGCAATTGCGTGCGCCATGTTGCTCGTTGCGCGGCTGATACGCAGTCGTGCCGTGCACAGCCGCAGTGCGCCAAATAAATGATACCACGCATGCCGGTGGTACGGGCTCGTAGGCAAAGCCGGGACGGGCTGGCAGCGAAGCGCTTGCTCATAACGGGTAGGACGGGGTGTCTCTCGACATCCCGGCCTTATCCCGCCAGCCCACGCTGCTCGCTCTCCACT
Source organism: Ottelia alismoides (assembly GCA_037367405.1). Taxonomy (NCBI): domain Eukaryota; kingdom Viridiplantae; phylum Streptophyta; class Magnoliopsida; order Alismatales; family Hydrocharitaceae; genus Ottelia; species Ottelia alismoides. The sequence goes on along the minus strand of JAZKJV010011281.1, from coordinate 35,515 downwards.
CACCTGGTACACCCCCCGGCGATGCCGAAGGCCAGGACGGTGTCGCCACGCAGCTGGAAATCCAGTCGCGGCCTGCAGGCAGTGGCATCCTCGGAAACGATGCAGGGGAAATCCTTCAAGCCGTACAGCTCCATGATGCGTACGACCTGTAGCAGGCGGCACACGTCCGCGGGGTGGGCAGGGGGGCGCACAAGTCAAGCGGCCTGACGATAACGCCAACACGCGTACCTGGCGGGCGCGCGCCGCGACGCTTCCGTTGTTGCTATGTCGCGTTCAGCTGCGTGACTTGACCGTTCACTGCACCTCTGACTGAGCTGAGGGCAGATTGAACAGGAGGGAAGACGAAGTGCTCAACAGCAGCTCTGCGCAGGGGACAACTCCACTGCTCGGCGAGGCCGGCGAACTCACGTGAAGAGGCCTGCTGTCGCACCACTACGCTGTTATTGCAAAGCGTTGCCTCCGCGTTCGGCAGGCAAGTGCACTCAAGTTAGCGCGACGCCTCAACAAGCGTCGGCAGGGGCAGGACGCTCCGGCGGACGGACTGCGTCACCCGTCTAGCTCACCTCACCCGCGGACGACAGGTATAAGGCGCTCGACAATAGAATCAAGTGGCGCAAGCTCAACAGCAGGCGTGACAGCAACCACTAGAGAACGGAGGGGTCGCGTTAGGTCGCGTGTACGGGCGTAGCCCGCGTTACGGCACCTTATCTTCGAGGCAGGGATAAGGTGGGCGAGGAAGCCTTTGAGCCCGTTTGCAAGTAACTGCTGGCAAGCAAGTCGGCGTTATGATACTGCCATGTTAATGGGGACAGCGCTGCAAGCCGGCGACGTGTTGGCAAGTCACTTTGCCCGCTGTGTACTGACCTGATGTGAGGCCATGACAACCCGCCGAAAGAAGCACAAGCCTGGTTGGGCAGGACCGTGCGTAGCGTTGGTCTACATCCTAGGAACATTGCTGGCTCTAGGCGGTGCCTTGTATGCATGTAGGACCTGTGCCGTAGCCCACACGATACCTTCCCGGTCTCTGATGGTTGGCGTTGGTGGGCCCCGCCTCGAGTGCCTGGAAACAAGAGCGACTGGGGTTGGCATAACGGTGCATTGCTCTACACCACACAGTTGCACCGCCCAGCCGTGAAGTGGGATATCTGGCGGCTAGCGCGTCGACAACGTGGCTTCTTTGGTCAGCAGGCTGCACACGTGGTGACTATTGGGCCGCCTACTCTGGGCCCTTTGCTTCCCACTGTTTAAGGCTGTCTTGGCGACAGCCGTAAGGACATCTGTCGACGAAGTTCTGCAAACAACTCCGCAGCAGTGGGAGCTATTGGCTTGGGGGTGCTTGGCCCTGCACCTATGGTCAAATGGACGGCGCAGGGCAGTCATATACGTGTTGGCATTTAACCTGTTGTCACGCATCGCCTGGCGTGGTTACCTAGCAGACCGGTTCTTTGTTTCAGTTAGGCTCGACCACTGCCAACCTGCAGTCCTGGTACAACTATCCCGCAGCACCAGAAGCCCACGCTTGCCGATGTTCACGGCTTCCTTCGTGAAAGGCTACCGCATCTATCATTTGGACCAGCAGCCGACAATTACATCAGGCTGGGCATCAAAGCCTTGTATGATGCCGGGGCGCCGATGGAAGACTTGGGCGTCGCGCATGAGGCGTGCCTGGTTTTGCACATGCGGCTGCGCGGCGGTATGCAGCAGGACGCTCCAAACCAGCTGTCACAAGACGTCGGGCACCCCTCGCGGCTTACAGGTAGGCTTAAGGAGAGGATGATTGGGCATTTAGTAGTGGAGTCCACGCCAGTTTGCGTCCGGCCGTGCACTGCAGGGCTGGGTGTATGGGTGGCACCTGACCCAGGGGTCGCTTTCCTGCGCGGTGTCTGCCTGCAGATGTGTACCTCCAGCGCCGTGGTTTCACAGCCATAGAAGGCAGGACTGCTTTCCAATGCAATTGTTGTAATGCAGTACGCCACTCGCGTACGCAGATCGATTGGCACGTCAAGCGCAAGTGTACGGCCATCCAACAAGGTACGGCCATCCAACAAGCGTCTGTAAAAAATGGGGTTTGCTTATACGCGAAAAACGCCGCGTATTTACGCGCTACGGCGTATACGCGGCATATAGACGGTGCCGCGTATTTACCGCGTATCCCGCGTAAAGACGGTGCCGCGTATACGCGGCAGGGCCCGCGTATTTACGTGGTGCCGCATATACGCGGGCCCTTTCGCGTATCCGCGGCACCGCCTTTACGCGACCGAGCACCGCGTATACGCGGCACCGTGTAATACGCGGTGTATACGCGGCACCACGTTTACGCGGTGTACGACCGCGTATACGCGGCACCGCGTATACGTGGTGTACGACCGCGTAAAGGCGGTGCCGCGTATACACCGCGTATACGCGGTGCCGCCTATACACCGCTTATAGACGGTGCCGCGTATACACCGCGTATACGTGGTGCCGTGTAATACGCGGTGTACGACCGCGTATACGCGGCACCGCCTATACACCGTACTGCCCCGCGTATTAGACGGTGCCGCCGTATACGCGGTGTTTTGCCGCGTATACGCGGCCGCGTATACGCGGCGTATAAGCGGTACCGCGTATTACGCGGCAAAACGCGGTACCGTAAACAGATCCGCGTATACGCGGCACCGCTTTTACGCGGTCTTTACGCAAGCCCCATTTTTTACAGACGAGGTACGTACAAGGTACGTGCCGTCGCCCCGTTTGCTGGCGCTTGTTACACGAGCATGCAGAGCGCGCTGCGCGGTGGACATGACAACAATGTCGAGCAGCTCAGGCGCTTCTTGTAGCAGCGCGTGGGTATTGCCGTCAACCGGCCCCTTCTTCACACAGAAATGCATGCGCAGGTCAAGGTGACCAAGCCGGCCCCTGTCACCAGCGTGCACCAGGTTGCCGTGCATGATCACCAGCTCGCCTGGCATGACCCGCAGGCGCACCACACGGCACGCGGCACCGTGGCTAGCAGCGCCTGGAAGCTGGCGCTGGCCCTCCGTTGTGCTGCGGACAGCTTGTTGTAGCCGCCACCAGGTTCCCACCGTGCTCTGCAACAACCCCCCACCAACACCAATAACGGTGGCTGTTTACGGTGTGTTGTTTACGGTCCCTTGCTGCAGACCCGATCGGCTCGGCCGCGAGCCTGTTCGGCAGGACACCCACCTGGCGAGCAGCTTAGGATGATCTATACCTGGCGGACTTTTGGCGAGTATGTGCAGGTAGCCATACTGCAGCGGTTATGAGGTACGGATGGGCTGGGCTCGTAAGAGTGCACCAAGCACATGGTACCATGCAAGGGATGTCTGGCCAGTATGCAAGACCGTAACTATGATATCCGGTTGCACACTGGACAAGCCCAGGGCAGAGACAAGTAGGCGTAGCTGTAGATGATGGTTCGTAAGGCGCATGCTGCTGTACGGTCCCCGCGCGCTCGCGCCGCCTCGATAGTCGCTTGCGTTACTCGTTGCGTTTAGTTAATGTTAACGCGCGCGTTACTGCGCGTTATCACGCGTTAATTGCGCGTTAGCTCGCGTTACACGTGCTTGCTCGCGTCAAGCGTTAGCTCGCGTTACCTCCAACAGTACGACAGCCGTACTGCCGTACGGCCTTGTGACGCGCTCGCGGTTACGGGCCCGCGGGTTCGCGGTTAGGTCGCGTTAGTTCATGTTAACGCGCGCGTTATTGCGCTTATCACGCGTTATCTCGCGTTAGCCTCACAGGCAGAGTGTAAGGTGAGCCAGGCACCACCTCGCGTTACGGATCGCGTTAAAGCCGCGTTAGCTCGCGTTGTACGCGCGTTCCACGCGCGTTACAACGGGGGCTAACGCGGCTTTAGCGCGACCTAACGCGACCCCTCCGTTCTCGTAGTGAACGTGGCACGACGCATGGCGCAGACGGCGCCTTGACACAAACACTATATATGCAACCGCAAACCTCCAACCGGACATGCAATAGCAACATGCCGACCGTCCAAGCAAAACCAGATCAACCGATAGCTCTAGATCACACAACATCAAAACGCGGAAATGGCGCGGCAAACGGGATACCACTAGCATATCAGAGCAGAACCCGCCCGTAACCGCAGACACTCCATCATCTCTAGACTCCGTAACCCGGCTCACGACCAGCGACAAGGGCTTATGATCGTGTCAACGCCATGCTGCTACTCAGCGGGAGATGCCGTACGTCACGCAAAACGCCGGTAACGCAAACACACACGACAGCTACAAGGTGCGTGATATGGACGGGAGTGGGGACTGCACACCGGCTGGCGTGCTACAGGCCAAGCAGTGAAGCAACAGGTTCCAGCAGCATGGTGTGTGGCCTTTCGATGCCCAACACCAGCGGCGCTGGCTTGCCGCGCCTGCCTGCCTGCCGTGTGTAAGCCTCGCACGCACCTGATCATCAATCAAGTGCTGCTCCTGGGTTGGTGATGTCAAAGTTGCTGTGCTGCGCCCTTTCCCGGCGGGTGGTGTCAGCAGCTGGGCCGCATATAAGGTTTGCAGCGACGAGGTTGTGTGTTCGCCGCCCGCCAGACGCATGGGCGTGCCAGGGGCATGACCGTATGCCGTACTCGAGCCGTGCGTGCTGTCGCTAATTGCACCGCCTTTCGGCTTGGCTTGCTAAGCACCACATGTTCATACCAGACAACTGTCGGGTTTTTTATTGTGGCGCACCCCGCGGCTCGTTTCTGGGAGAATTGTGACCATAGTATGCAACGGCCTTGCTTGCGTTGCGTTGTTTTGGACTCGCGCGCTCTCGCCCGCCCGCCCACTCACTCACTCGCTCTCTTGCTGGCCCACCATATGTGTTCACCACCTAAAGCTAGGCGGGCAGGGCCTATAGGTAGCGATGCCGTTGGTGGAGTAGCGCAGTGCCGAGGTGGCGCACGGCCATGGTGTGCCGACCCCTATGCGCGGGCCGAAGCCCACATGCCGACTCCCGGCGCCAGTACTTTTTCCTATGAACGTTAGGTTGGTTTTATGTCAGGCCGCTTGTTGGGCCCGTCACATCTTTTCTCTGGACCGTGCGTGTGTGCACCCCCAGTTGACACCATTGACTGGCGCCGCATAGCAGCTTCGCCTCTCACGCCGCACCGTCATCCTCGTACAGCCTGCCTTCCCATACGTCTGCCATAATAATCGCCTCGCACCGTCTGCCTACCGGGACTCCCGCTTCCGCTGTCGCGCACTTAGCACTTCGAGCCTTCACCTTCACGTCATGCATCATCATGGGCACTGCCAGCACCGTACATTTTAAACGGCGATCCTTTGGGCCGGCTGCCTTTGCGCTGTTACCCAAAACACGCGAGGCCCCGTGAGAATAGGTGACACGGGTGAAACTTGGCATCCACGTGCATGAATGCATGAATGCAGGCCCCTGCCATGCCTTGATTGCTTGCTGGCATGGCCGATCAGGGGTTGAGAGCTGCTAATCGCCGCATGATGTGTGGACTGATGGCGGCATGATGTCGCATCGATGGGCCCTTCAGCGGCTTGATGCGCTCTAAAGGGCTCGAACTTGACGGCATCAGATCAAGCAAGGGTTCGATGCCATCGGATGGGGTGTTGATGCGATGAACGGAAGGGATGATGGCGTCATCAAGGCCCTTGATAGGGCCGGCCGCCACAGGGAACATCAAGCTCCCTGCAGTTGGTAGGTGATAGTTAAATAGGGCGGTATGGCCACCGGTGCGCGAGACATGCAGCCACCCACGAACGCGAAAAGGAAACCGGACAACGCATCCCAGCTAGAATGGCGGTAACAACGGATTGGCACGCAGACCAGCAGAGAGCACGTGCTCTCCGTGGACACGTGCACGTACTTATTCATAAGATAAACAAGCGCAGAAACATTAAGTGCACAAGGGAAAGACGCACCGCCGTGCCACGCGACAGCAGTAGTGCACATCCAGCAGCTACAGCGCACTCACACGTTCAAGGGGCAGCCCACTACCAGTCAAATGAAGTGGCAGCATGAGGAATTCACAATGGCCAACGACCGAGTAACGATGCGGATGGACGCAGCTGACGCTGCGACGAGCTGCGCGATGGCAACATCATGAGGGGCGTACGGCTAGTAAGGCATCATAAGCGCTCCATTCGAGACGCAGCCGCGAGCTGGATGAGGAGCGATGGTGCAAAAGAGCGTGTAGCGCTGGTACGGCACTGTACGGACACGGAATCAGAACTGAGTTACTGAGCACTACAACCTCAGCAATCAGGACATGGTGCATGGCACAGTGGAAGGCCAAACGAAGGGCTCGGCCATGAAGCCATCCATGCATACACAAAGGGCGCTCCAGCCGCCGCGGGCAGTACGAATGAAGGCATGAAAACATTGCAGGACATGAACACATGAACTGCGTCAAACCCATGCGGCAACCTTTACCTCACTTGTAAGCTGGCTGAACTACCGTACCGATCAGCAGCCTGCAAAACACCACCCTGCACGCACATTGATTGGTGCAAGGACCTCTCGACGGTACATGAAATAAACGCCGTGCTAGCCGTGGTGGATGTACGAACGGCACAGCCGAGTAGCAGGTTACGGTACGGGCCCAGCAAGACCTTCCTGCCGAGACGTGTAGCAGGCCGTTGGCCAGTCCTGAAGAACTTTTTAAACGCACGTTTCCAAGGAAATCCCTACGCGCCCGCAGGGAATAATAATAATAATAATAATAATAATAATAATAATAATAATAATAATAATAATAATAATAATAATAATAATAATAATAATAATAATAATAATAATAATAATAATAATAATAATAATAATAATAATAATAATAATAATAATACGCTGGGTCAGACCCGCGTGTGTTAAGGGGGCTGGGCACGATGGGCTAGCATGGAGCAGCCTTACGAACTACCCAGCCACCAGGGAGATCAGAGGGGGGGGGGGGCGCCTATCCGGCGTCCCCTGGGCGCCGCCGCTTACCGCGGCGGGCCCGTCCCGGGCCTTGCCCGGTGCAAGGCGGAGGCGTCGGCGTCCCTGCGGTGGGCCGCTCTAGGTGCCTTCGGAGTTTGACAATGGTGTGCCCAGACATCACCGCATGTTCATGCAGTTTGGCGGCGCAGCGGCGGGCCGCGGGTTGTTCCACCCCAAGCTCGCGTAGCAGCGGGACCAGGCGTCGCCCAACGGCGCCACACACACCGAGCGCAATAGCGCTTTGGTGCGTGTATCGCACCCGCCAGCCGGCCGCTTGCAGAAGTTCCGCCAAACGAAGGTGTTGCTGGGCCTTCTCATGCGTTTTGTCTGCATGGCTGGTGTCCGAGCCGTATCCTACTTCAAGCAGGTGGACGGTGTGCTTGCAGCGTTCGTCGGCCGGGGGGCCATCGTACTCTGCATCCATGCAGTCCGTGCGCTGCAGGGTGGGAATGAGCAAGACATCGGGCCTGTGGCGCCGTACCTCTTCGGCTGGTAGGTTCGGTAGCAGCCATGCGGGCAGGCGGGTTCCCATGTTGTGCTCGGAGCGCTCCGCGTCCTTCTCGGCGTCCATGAACATGACGCAGCCGCCGTTCGCTCCATGCGCGATGGCTTTCGCTATGGTCCGTACGGCCTTGTTGTGGCGGGCAATGTATAGCTTGCGCATGTCCGCGTGCCGGCAGCCGCCCAGGATGTGGCCACAGGAGTCCGGTGTACGGCATAGCGGGCACGGCGCATCTGCCGCGTTCTCGGGCCCGTGGGTAGAGTGCTTGCGGAAGCGTGCAGCCCATTTTGCGTTGTACAGCTGACCGTGGCGTGCCTTGAACATCGTCAGGCTGGCGGCGAAAGGCACGTTTGGGTTGGTCCACATTCCGTTGCTGGTCTTGGGGCACAGGTCGCCCTCGGCCGCTCTCCAGTACGATTCGTATTGTCGTACAACTCCAGGGCCCCCAGCGGCCGTGCCGGCCACACACTGCTTGACGTGCACGTTCAGGTTATGCACATAGGAGTCCTGATGGCTGGCCCAGCAGAGCTTGTCATACGGTTTGTTGTCGGTGCCCTCTACAAAGTCGGGTTCCGCCTGACGTGCTGGCCCGTCCTCATCATCGCTGCCCTCTCGGTCTCGCTTGCGCGCGGTTGTAGCTTTCAGGTTTCGTTCAGCCACTTGTTGCGCCGCTTTGTCAGCCACGTCGTTACCTTCTACGCCCGTGTGGCTCTTTACCTTGCGGACGAACGTGTGCGTGCCGTTGAGTGCGCGGGCCCGGAGCGCCAGGGTGATGGCGCTCAGCAGCGGCCAGTGCTTGCTTTCGCGGAGCAGGTCCGGGCGCCGGATGGCCTTTTGGATCAGGTGCTGGGAGACCTGGCTGTCAGTGTATATTGTCAGCTCTTGCGCTCCAAGGGCTTCAACACGGGGCCCGACCTCCTTGGCTGCGTAGTGCAAGGCGCTCAGCTCCGCCCTCTGGATGGTGTTGGTGGCCTCGAGGCCGTTCGGGTTGATGGTGAACACGTTGGCATTTCGCACGCGCGTCCCTTCGCGCTCGTGCTTGTCCAGGGGCGCCGCATACACCGCTGCGCCGAGGAGGTTGCGGCCGGACGCGGGATCCTTGATGCAGCTGCCGTCCGTGTACACACCTTGCTCAGGTGCGAAGCGCGCAGAGACCGTGTCGGGGAACGTCATGCGCATGCGCTGTATGGGGTTGCCGAGTGCTGTGGGTTCGTCGACGGCTGCCGTGCCACCCTCCGCGTACAGTAGGTCAGGGCAGGGCCGGGGCGCGGGGCCGCCATGCGCGTGGTCATACAGCAGCGCGCGCAGGCGCTTTGGGATGGGCACCGACGGGGTTGGGCCTGGGGCCGTTGTGCGCGCGCGCTCCTGTGCTGTGCCATAGTCATGCCAGCTGGGCACTTCGTAGCCGTACCATTTGGTGTCGTACGCGTTGCCCGCACGCAGGTCTTGCAGACGCGTGCCGCCCGTGTGGCTTTCCTGCTGCAGGTAGGCGAGGCCTGCTGCGTTGGCAACGATGAGGACGTCCAGCGTCGTGGCATGCGGGTACCGATAGTGCAGCGCCGCCGGGCCTGCCAGTCCTGACGTCGCTGGCGGCACAAGGCAAGTGTCTCCTGACAGACTAGCGGTCTTGTATTGCGCTAAGAGGCGCACCATGGGGTGCTCGTACAGGGCAGCGGTGGCTTCATTGCGGGTGACTCGCATTGCGAAAGCTGTGACCGTGGGGATGCCGGGGAGCGCATGCGCTGATGCGATGGCCCATCGTACGGCCTTCAGCCTCTCGGCGGGGGTGTCACACGGGTTGGCCTGGCTGATGCCAACGTGTACGCAGCTGTAGTGTCATGCCTCGCGCCGAAGAGAGCTGATCTTCCGGAAATGGGCTGTAGTATTCGGCGCACTCTGGGTCAAAGTCCAGGGGGGAGGCATAACGTTCTGCGCTGGCCCCCAGCGTAGCTCGCAGGGCCCGTCGGAGGTGTGGTGGGAGGGCCCATGTGGTTGCATGCCCTGACTTTGTAGTCCGGTGTGCCGCATCCCTCCGTGTACCGCAGGAGGAGCCGGGCGATATCCTCCTCGAAGCCGCCCGCCGCTGCAAGGCGGGCGTGCAGGTTGGGATCGCGCTGTTGGGTCGCCATGTACCGGGCGTGCAGCGGCGGCGAGGCGCGCCACCGGCAGCTGCCCGACGTAGGAGCCAGCTGGGTTAAAGGTGAGGGCAGGCGTCTCATCATCATTGGGGCGACGACCTCGCACAACAATGGTGTATCTGCTGGTTGGTTGGATGTCGAGGTCCGGGTTGCACCGGCGTGTGTCGATGTGCACGTACTGCTCCAGCAGGGGCGCGGTCCTGCAGTGCTGTAGGGTCGGCATGCTCCCATATGCCCCTGGCGCTGCGCCGCGCTCAGGTGCGCGTCGCGCGGCGCAGCCGCGTGGGTGTCCGGGGCAGCGCGTGGCTGTGGGGCTTGAGCAGCCGCCACCAGTGCTTCCCAGCCGGCTTGCGTCGCTTGCATGTTGCGTGCGGGCTCAACCGTAGGGCACCATTGGACAGTGCGCAGGCGGTGGCCTATGCCTGTACCAAACCGCCTCCAGGACGATTCTGTGTGGTTGGCATGGTACCGCATTATGGCATACGCATCGACCATGCCTTGCGTGACGACGGAGTCTTGCCATTCAACCTGGTAGCTCATCATGCGGTTGCTGCCGGCATCGGCGTTGCCGGACGCGGTGCAGCTCTCTCGGTATAGCCTGGTATCTTGTTGCCTATGGCCCCGCTGACGACCTGTCGTACCCGATTGTACGTGCCGTCGGCCCCGCTGTCGTACAGCCGTAGGTCAACTCGGGAGGCGAGGGCAGCAGACAGGCTGGTGCTGCCCGCTGGTGTTCCCCGGGTCATCTGCGGCACAGGCGAAGGGCCCGGTGAGGAGGCGGGGCCCGAACCTTTTCCAGAGCGGTGCGGTAGCCTGGGCAGCGTTTCGTGCGCTACAGGACGGCGACAGGGTTGTGCTGGTGTTGTTGGCTTGTTGGTCGCCAGTTGCTGGCTGAGGCGCTGGCGCGCGCTCGGGCCACGATTTCGTCGTACCAGGCCGGAGCCTGTGCATTGATGAGCATGTGCTGCTTTTGCTGCAACACGGAGCTGGGCTGCCGGGGGCGTGGTGCTGCCGTCGGGGCGGCAGCAAGGTCGGTTCTGCTTGCCCACTCGTTGATGAGGTTGCGCGCTTCATGGACGGTTGCTTTGCGCTCCCTGTCGGCACCCCTCAGGTGTGGTCGTCAGGTCGGCGGGAGGCGGTTGAAGAATCGGCGGCTGATGCATACAAAGGACGTGCCCAGCGGGCGATCCCATCCCCGTTTGGTGAGCACCTCGTTGTCGGTAATGGCGCCGTGCACCCTGCGCTGGGCAAGGGTGTGCGCGTTCCGCAGCGCTGCTGCCTGCGTGCGGGTGTTGCCAGCGAAGTGCGCCTCAGCTCGGGTTTGGCGGGTGCGCTGCGGGCATGCACGGTGCGCAGCCTTTGCTTGCTTACGGCGCCGTGACGCTGTTCCACTGGGCTCAGCATTGGGTTTGGCCGGGCCCGCCCGCCGCGTTTGCACCCAGGCGTGCCCTGGGTAGTGGCGCCTGCCCTTTGTGCAAGGCGTGCCGACCTCCTCGGTGGCTCCTGCTCGGTTGCACTCTGGCGCCGCGCGCCAGGGAGGTTTTGGGTGGCCTGCACCATGGTACCGCAGGGCACATTGTCACCCACCACCATGTTTGGTCCACGATGGGTGCCTGGACTGCCCCCTCGTGCCCCATCCTCTGGAGCAGGGTGAAGCGAGTCGTCGGCGGGCTGCATCGGTGCTGCGGTCGCCTCAGTCACATGCGCACCCGGATCTGGCGTCCCATCCACCGTCGGGGGGGTTGACACCAATCTCCATCGGCAGGGGCCTGTCGACCGGCGTGGTGTGCGCTGGTGCAGGTGGCGGCCCCCGCCTCCTGCATGTCAACGTCGCCTACAGGCTCAGCCTCTTGCTGCGTGCGGCGGCCCGGTGGCGGCCACCAGTGGGGCCAGCGAAGCGGTTGAAGTGCTGCAATAGAGTCGGGAGGCGGCTAGCGTCGAGGTGTGGGGGGTCACGCAGCCGTCGTACGTGGCGGGGGAGGTGCTGCGCCCTTGTGCTGGCGGGGTTTGATGCCGTGGTCGTCCGCGGACAATGCCAGGGTGAGCCGGTTCAGGGCGACTTCGTGCCTGTGACCGGTGCACATTTGCCCAGCCGCCGGCGCAGCTCTGTGGTGGTGATCATGCAGTTGGGGTGGTTCCGGTCGACCAGGTCCGACATCTGCAGATCTGCTTCAATGAGGGGGAGCAGGTGGGCGGGGCTGAGTGCGCCGTCCGCGCCGACAGGCTGTACACTTTGTAGTGCCCTCCACAGGTCCCGTGTGGTGGTGTGGGAAGGCCTGGCCGTGGTCCATCAGACTTATGTGGTGCTCCTGCATGAGGTGGAGCTGCTTAAGAGTGCTATAGAACGCGTATTCCTTGCGGAGGAGGTCTGCGCCTATGGCTGCTGCGGCGCCGCCTAGCCGCTGGTGCTGCAGGGTGAGCAGGGGCGTTTGACCACCCCCAAGCGGCCCGGGTCGTTGAGCGCCCGTACCAGGCTACGCACAGCACGTTGCACGTACTCAACTAGGACAGATTCGAGGCCAAGCCCGTAGGCCTCGTGCGGCAGCAGGATGGCTCGAGTGGGAAAGCCGGGGAGGAGGCCGCAGCACTTGCGTGCGGTGCGCGCGAGAATGCCGTCGAGTAGCAGGGATGTCCATTTTGGTGTACGGCATGCACGCCATGCTGTAGGTGATGGTGGGCTTCAGGCAGGTCTTGATGATGTGGAGGCACTGCCGATGGGAGGCCATTGACGAGGCCAGGGCAGCCCCCTTTTGTCTGATGGTCTCGGTTACGGCTTGCATGTGTGCGGACCAGTTGAGGGTCAGCGTGATGTGTACCCCTAGGTACTTGTATGGGCAGGTCGGCGGCAGGAAAGGGACGGGCTTTCCGGCGACTGCAGATGCCGCCACCGCTGCCATTCGTCTGGATCCAGGCGTCGGCGCAGTGTCTTGGGGCACGTTGGCCCTTCAGGCTGTTGTCCGCGAGCGCTTCTCTGTGAAGGATGGCTGTCACTGCGCATTTGCTGTGGTTGACCTCAACTCCGGACAGGTCTGGTATTCACCGATCTTGTGTGCCTGGAGTCTCATGTCGGTGCAAGGTATTGGTGCAGGCGGCCAGGTCGTCCGCGAATGACGGACCACTGCAGTGGTGCTGGTCGTTGAGGCTGTCGCTCAGGCAGCCCGTACCGGTATCCGCGCCCACCGCTGTGTAGCCATCGCTGCAGTGGTTCCATGAAGATGATGAAGAGCAGCGGGGACAGTGTGTCCCCTGGACCGTGCCGCGCTCTATCGGGATGGGCGGTGTGGTGCCCTGCGGGATTTTGATTGCACGTGGCTGCGCTCTGGTACAGGTTGTGTACGACGTCAATGGCGTCGGTGGTGAACCCGAGGTCGTACATTATCATCAACAGTTTGTCATGGTCTATTGTATTGAAGGCCGCAGAGAAGTCGACGTACAGCACGTAAAGGTCTTGCGCTGTGAGCGCCGCGTCTTCGATAACGTGTAGCATGTTTTGCAGCTGTCTTTCGGTGTTTCGGTGCCGTCGGAAGCCTTCTTGGAGCGGGCTGAGGACGTGGTTGCGCTCGGCGTAGTCGGCGACGGCCCGACGTGATTCAGGCTTGTCCACACTTTGTAAATAGTGTTGGCAAGCGCAATGGGCCGATAGTTTTTGACCTGGGTTGGGTCATCCTTTTTGTAAAAGCAGCACGGTGTCGGAGCGCAGCCATCGCTTTGGGGTGTAGTGTTGCACCCACATGACCGCCATCATGGTGTGCATCGCTTGTAGCACGGGGTCCGGCAGGCAGCGCAGTATCTCATTCGGCACACCGTCTGGGCCTGGGCTCTTGTTGTTGGCCAGGCGCTGAACGCAAGTGGTGGAAGCGGCAGGGCTGGCAATCTGCGGCAGAGGTTTGGCTGGGCTCCGGGGACACCTGCCTCACCGTCAGTGGTGGGTGTGTGGCGCGCGGAGTGCAGGGAGGGCATGCGGTCAACCGACATCTTCCGGGCCCACGGGTAGCAGCGGTCTGCGTCGCCAGGCAAGTATTTGCCGGTGCGGGGGCCCCCCACCGGGGCAGCCTGCGCCTTGAAGTACGTGCTAAGGCAGTCGAGCATTCCTTCTGTGTCAGTATGCAGGCGCCCTGTCGTCGGGGTGCGTGAGGGCTGTAATGCCCGAGGGCCGGTCAGCAGCGCCGGGAAGCAAATAGGCGGCGGTGGCCTTTGCGCGGTTGCACCGCTAGCAGCCGTTGGAATCGTGTACGGCAGCGTGACGCATTATCTTTGGTGAGTGGTCTTGCTCAGGTCTGCTATGGCCTTGGCGCCACGGCCTGAAGTTGCTGGTGCACGCTGCGGGTGGCGTCCCCATCCGAGTTTGCTGTCGCAGGTGGGTCAGTGTCAGTGTTACGTACCACACCGTACCATTCGGCCGTCAGCTGCAGGCGCAGCTGCTTGTGCTTGCGGCAAAGTGCGGTCATGCGCCGCTGCGTGCGGCGCTTCGGCTTGGCGTGCGGCACCCGGGGTGGCTTCTTGGTCAGGTGTGTGAGGCGCATGTGACTGCCTGCTCTAGACACTCGGCCATCGCCCTGTCCCAGTCCTCTAGGTTGATGTCTCGGATACATGGCTGTTGCCGCAGGGTTGCGAGTTCCGGGCCAAGTGGGGAGTATGCGACCGCCTCTTGGATGGCTGCTTCAGCGGCAATGAGTCCGCCTGGATGGCTGGCGTGCCAAACGAGGTGAGTCGCGCGGCGAGGCCCGCCTTGATGGCGTCGGTCTCGTTGCGGTTGAGGGGCAGCCGCACCTGCTGCCACGGGCTGCGTGCATCCTGTGCACCTAAGTTGTCCTGGGGGCCCTCAGCGAGTGTGAGGGCGGCTAGCGGGAGGGTGGGCGTGGAGTGCGTAGTGGTCAAAACCCACCGCCGCATGCACTCACTGCCTCCTGGGGCGGCCGTACGGCAGGGTGTGTAGCGCAGCAGAGAGCGCCGCACCGCGTCCGTTGGACACCAGTATGTCGTCAATGCGGCTGCTGTGCATCATCGCAGCATGATGCCACTGCTCGTATGTATGAGCGCGCTGCCTCCGCCTGCTCTGCAGGCCACTGACGGGGTGCAACGCGGCGCGCTCGACAAAGGCGCTGTGGGCGTTGTCTGTTGCGGTGAGCCGCTGTGAGGAGCGGTCAGCTGCATATAGGGCCGCGTTCATGTCGCCTGCAATAAGTAGGTGTTCAGAACCGTTCATTGGCGGCCACACCGCAGCGTGGCAGTAGTCGTAGATGCCATGCCGTAGTTCATCGTCATCGCAGGGCACGTACACACCAATGACGTGCAGCGCCGTGCTGTGCGGGGTGCGAATCGTGCAATGGACCAGGCATCCATGGAGCTGCGCCGGCGTCGGCTCAGCAGAGACGCAGCCACTCCTATGGAAGCGCTCGGCTATGCCTATCATGACTCCTGCGCGGCCCAGCGCGGGGCGCCCGTGCGCGGCTGCCCCGGCGGCTAGCGGCCTGTTGCTATGGTACGTCGCATACGCAGGCGCCAAGTCTCGCTTGATGCGCTGGATGTGGCTGTGGCTTGTGCTGCGCAGTTTCGTCTCCGTCAGTACGAGGACGTCAGCGCCCCACTCTTCGATGGCTACGAGTGCGCTGTCGAGATGAGAGGCCAATCCCCGGACGTTGAGGGTCACAACGTGGAGATCGTCGGGCGAGCGGCCGCACGGTGGGTGGCCGGGCAGGGCCATGCGTCGGTTGGTCTGGGCTGGTCTATTGTTGCATGCGTCGTGGGTGGGGTAGTGTGTTCAGCGTGGGCGGGGTCGGGGGCTGGGTGCCCCGTCGGGTGCTGGCGGCACGGTGTTTATGCCCCATGGGGGTTGACGTGGGTTGTTGGCAGGGTGGCAGGGCAGTAACGGCGGCTGCGCCGCAGCTGTACGGCATGGTGGTGGCCTGCATTGCGCACCGCGTGCGTTTGTTAGGGGGGCCCCCAGCCTGCAGGTCGGGCGCCGTGTGCCCTGGCGGGCCGCCGTGTCTCCGGCAGTGGGCTCTTGTGCCGTGCGCACATCGGTACTTGTCTGCCCCCGGTTGGCGCTCTGGCCGGTGTCGTGCAGGGCCTACTTGCACTAGGTGCAGTGCACGCAGCTCATCGCCGTGCTCAGCGGGCAGGGGTCGCTGCGTGTCACGATGGGTTTCATTCCGCGGGCGCCGCGTGGTTGGTGGCCGTTCGGGGTGTTCGACGGGAGGCGCATGCTGGTCTGGCGTTGCATGTGGGGGGGTGGGGCCGCTTGCACGGCGTGGGCGTCGGTGGGGCTGGGTGTGGGGCTGGCCGCCTGGGGTGCTGCGTTGCCCGTCGGGGGGGGCAGCATGGGTTCCTGGCCAGCGGCAGGGCGGCATGGGCAGCGGTGGCACTGCTGACGTACGGCAGGATACTTGCCTGGCGCACGCGCTTGTTGGGGGGGCCTATGGCTTGCGCAGTGGGTGCGCCGTGTTCCCGGGGTGCTGCGGGCCAGTGCCGCAGTGGGGTTTGGCGCCCGTTGCGCATCGGCCTGTGTCTGATGGCGCCCGGTTGGGGCAGGGTGGGGCTGGCATGCGGGGGCGGTGGGCGCCGCAGGGGTGCTGGCCCGGCGGCCGGAGGCCCAGCGGGCCGGGTGGTGTCGGGTTGTACGACATTGGCTGCGTGCGGCTGGTGCCGCGTGCCGGTTGCCAGTGGGCCGGCGCCCCTCCCATGTTGGCTGGTGCGAGTTGTGCACAGCCCGGCACCGGTGGTGGTGGTGGCGGGGGGGTGTAGCGCAGGGCGTGCGGCATTTGGTTCCGTGCTGCGTACACGTCGCCGTTGACTAAGCAGTACATGGTGGTCTCGGTGAGCTGCGCGATGTGGGCCCCAGTCAGCATCCTGCATGCAGGTCGTTGCGCTGCGCGGGTTGAGCGACGTCAATGTGGTACCAGCTGTCGCCTCGCATGCATATCGCGGTTGCGTGCTTGTCTGTGCCCAGGATGAGACCGAGCATGCGGGTGTCTGACGGGATTGAGGCGATGAGCTGCTCTTTGCTCCTCCCTGTGACGACCCTCTGCCCTCCAGGTACACGTACGGACTCGCCGCGCCTACCACTCGCACACGCTGGCGCATGTAGTGGTTGATGGCCATAACGCTGAACTGGCCTTCCCTGGGCGTAAAGGCGCCTGCCACCAGGTGTGGCAGCCGGGGCCTCTGCGCTGTACGGCGCTGCTCGGCTTCGCAGTATGCTAGCACATCATCGGGTTGGAGCAGCTGGCGGCCCAGCAGGTTGTTGATGGCATGGACCTTGGCACATGCTGCGATCCTGTGGTTCATGGAACGGGGTGCGGCGGGCCGGCCGCGACGGGGGCCACAGTATGGGGCATGGCTGGGGGGCACGGCGGCTGCCCCGGCCACTTGACTGTTTTTGAGGCTGCTGCCTGTGCGCGCGGCGCCGGGGGCCACACCGCGTGGGGACATTGCGTTGCTCTGCGCTGGGGCATTTGGCTGTGGGGCACGCTGCTGCGCACGCGCTGGTTGCACTGCGGCTGCTGCATAGGTGTGTGGCGCGGGCCGCGGGGTGTCGGCCTCCATGTCGCTGCGCGCGCCGCCTCCTGACGTGGGCTGGGATGTGCCGGGGTCGTTTGGCAATCTGTGATATCGTGCGTAGCGCATGCCTCCGGGTGTGCTGAAGCAAGGCCGACAGCTGGTGCAGTCGCTCGTGTACATGCCCTAGCCGGCCACGGAGCGCCATACACGCGAGGCCGAGATATCGGGGTGCAGGACAGTTGGAGGCGTGTTGTCACAGCCCGGCCAATCGTTAGTACTGTAATCATACCGGGGTTTTCCACGTTGGGCAACGGCTCCGCTGGGTCATGCATGGGTCTGGGCAGTATACTTTGCTCCGTACATGCCGTACACTATAGTGCGGAGGGGACGACTGCCCGAGTGCATGCCAGGACGAGCAGCACCTGACAGTTCCGAGCCACGCACGCAGCACAGGCATTCAGCGCAGCCGGTTGCAGGCCATCGACGCACGCATCGTAAGCCTGCCCGTAATGCGCACTGCAAGACGACCGGCGCGCACTGGACTTTGACCCCAGAGTGCGCCGAATACTACAGCCCATTTCCGGGAAGATCAGCTCTTCGGCGCGAGGCATGACACCTACAGCTGCGTGCACGTTGGCATCAGCCAGGCCACCCGTGTGACACCCCCGCTGAGAGGCTGAAGGCCGTACGATGGGCCATCGCATCGGCGCATGCGCTCCCGGCATTCCCACGGTCACAGCTTTTCGCAATGCGAGTCACCCGCAATGAAGCCACTGCTGCCCTGTACGAGCACCCCATGGTGCGCCTCTTAGCGCAATACAAGACCGCGAGCCTGTCAGGAGACACTTGCCTTGTGCCGCCAGCGACGTCAGGACTGGCAGGTCCGGCGGCGCTGCACTATCGGTACCCGCATGCCACGACGCTGGACGTCCTCGTCGTTGCCAACGCAGCAGGCCTCGCCTACCTGCAGCAGGAAAGCCACACGGGCGGCACGCTGCAAGACCTGCGTGCTGCACTCATGCAGGGCAACGCGTACGACACCAAATGGTACGGCTACGAGTGCCCAGCTGGCATGACTATGGCGCAGCACAGGAGCGCGCGCGCACGACGGCCCCAGGCCCAACCCCGTCGGTGCCCACCCAAAGCGCTGCCTGTATGACCACGCCGGCGCAGCCCCGCGCCCGCGGCCCTGCCCTGCCCTACTGTACGCGGAGGGTGGCACGGCAGCCGTCGACGAACCCACAGCACCCAGCAACCCCATACAGCGCATGCGCAGGACGTTCCCCGACACGGTCTCTGCGCGCTTCGCACCTGAGCAAGGTGTGTACACGGACGGCAGCTGTATCAAGGATCCCGCGTCCGGCCGCAACCTCCTCGGCGCAGCGGTGTATGCGGCGCCCCTGGACAAGCACGAGCGCGAAGGGACGCGCGTGCGAAACGCCAACGTGTTCACCATCAACCCGAACGGCCTCGAAGCCACCAACACCATCCAGAGGGCGGAGCTGAGCGCCTTGCACTACGCAGCCAAGGAGGTCGGGCCCCGTGTTGAAGCCCTCGGAGCGCAAGAGTTGACAATATACACTGACAGCCAGGTCTCCCAGCACCTGATCCAAAAGGCCATCCGGCGCCCGGACCTGCTCCGCGAAAGCAAGCACTGGCCGCTGCTGAGCGCCATCACCCTGGCGCTCCGGGCCCGCGCGCTCAACGGCACGCACACGTTCGTCCCGAAAGGTAAAGAGCCACACGGGCGTAGAAGGCAACGAGTGGCTGACAAACGGCGCAACAAGTGGCTGAACGAAACCTGAAAGCTACAACGCGCGCAGCGAGACCGAGAGGGCAGCGAATGATGATGATGGGCCAGCCCGTCAGGCGGAACCCGACTTTGTAGAGGGCACCGACAACAAACCGTATGACAAGCTCTGCTGGGCCAGCCATCAGGACTCCTATGTGCACAACACCTGAACGTGCACGTCAAGCAGTGTGTGGCCGGCACGGCCGCTGGGGGCGCTGGGCCTGTACGACAGTACGAAAGCTACTGGGAAAGAAGCGGCCGACGGTGACCTGTGCCCCAAGACCAGCAACGGAATGTGGGACAAACCCCAAACGTGCCTTTCACCGCCAGCCTGACGATGTTCAAGGCACGCCACGGTCAGCTGTACAACGCAAAATGGGCTGTGCGCTCCGCAGCACTCCTACCCCACGGGCCCGAGAACGCGGGCCGATGCGCCGTGCCCGCTATGCCGTACACGGACTCCTGCGGCCACATCCTGGGCGGCTGCCGACACGCGGACATGCACAAGCTGTACATTGCCCGCCACAAACAAGGCCGTACGGACCATAGCGAAAGCCATCGCACGGAGCGAACGGTGGCTGCGTCATGTTCATGGACGCCGAGAAGGATGCGGAGCGCTCCGAGCACAACATGGGCACCCGCCTGCCCGCATGGCTGCTACCGGACCTACCAGCCGAAGAGGTACGGCGCCACAGGCCCCGATATCTTGCTCATTCCCACCCTGCAGCGCACGGACTGCATGGACGCAGCGTATGACGGCCCCCGCCCGACGAACGCTGCAAGCACACCGTCCACCTGCTCGAAGTAGGATACGGCTCGGACACCAGGCATGCAGACAAAACGCATGAGAAGGCCCAGCAACACCTCCGTTTGGCGGAACTCCTGCAAGCGGCCGGCTGGCGGGTGCGATACAGCCATCAAAGCGCTATTGCGCTCGGTGTGTCCCTACCAGCCGCCCCCCCGGGTTGATGGAACGTGATTAGGCCCTGATGGGGCCTGATGGCCCTGATAGGGCTGTTGACGGCGGCGCGGGGCCTGGAAGGGGCCATCAAGGCCATCAAGCACCATCAACATCATTTGATCTCAACATGACTATCAGGAAGTCACTGCTGATGAAGCCATCAAGAGGCCATCAAGGCCTAGCACTTAGCAGCGCTGCTGAAGGCACAGCCTGCGATAGCCCAACACCCGCGGCATGGTCCTGGCCATGCTCGCGCAGAGGAGGGGGAGCGCACACCATCCACAAGTACGACGTAGCCCAACACCCGTGCGGCACGGTCCGGCCATGCTCGCAAAGGGGGGGGGGGGGGCGCACACCATCCACAAGTACAACGTAGCCCAACACCCGCGCGGCACGGTCCGGCCATGCTCACACGGGAGGGGGAGCGCACACCATCCGCTAGTACAACGTAGCCAAAAACCTGCGCAGCACGGTCTGGCCATGCTTGCGCAGGAGGGGGAGCGCACACCGTCCGCTAGTACAACGCAGCCCAACACCTGCGCAGCACGGTCTGGCCATGCTCGCGCGGGGGACAGCGCACACCGTCCGCAAGTACAACGTAGCCCAACACCCGCGCGGCACGGTCTGGCCATGCTCGCACGGGAGGGGGAGCGCACACCATCCACAAGTACGATGTAGCCCAACACCCGCGCGGCACGGTCTGGCCACGCTCGCACGGAGGGAAGCGCACACCATTCGAAAGTACGACGTAGCCCAACACCCGTGCGGCACGGTGTGGCCATGCTTGCACGGAAGGGGGAGCGCACACTGTCCGCTAGTACGACGTAGCCCAACACCCGCGCGGCATGGTCTGGCCATGCTCGCGCAGAGGAGGGGGAACGCACACCATCCACAAGTACGACGTAGCCCAACACCCGCGCGGCATGGTCTGGCCATGCTCACGCAGAGGAGGGGAGCGCACACCATCCACAAGTACGACGTAGCCCAACACCCGCGCGGCATGGT
This sequence comes from Ottelia alismoides, assembly GCA_037367405.1. Lineage (NCBI taxonomy): Eukaryota > Viridiplantae > Streptophyta > Magnoliopsida > Alismatales > Hydrocharitaceae > Ottelia > Ottelia alismoides. Next base: position 14,660 of record JAZKJV010011281.1, on the reverse strand, counting down.
CTGGCCATGCTCACGCAGAGGAGGGGGAGCGCACACCATCCACAAGTACGACGTAGCCCAACACCCGCGCGGCACGGTCTGGCCATGCTCGCACGGAGGGGGGAGCGCCACACCATTAGAAAGTACAGACGTAAGCCCAACCCCGCGCGGCACGGTCTGGCCGTGCTCGCACGGAAGGGGGAGCGCACACCATCCACAAGTACGACGTAGCTCAACACCCGCGCGGCATGGTCTGGCCATGCTCACGCAGAGGAGGGGAGCGCACACCATCCACAAGTACGACGTAGCCCAACACCCCGCGGCACGGTCTGGCCATGCTCGCACGGGAGGGGGAGCGCACACCATTCGAAAGTACGACTAGTACGACGTAGCCCATCACCCGCGCGGCACGGTCTGGCCATGCTTGCGCTGCTGGAGAGGATAGCCACACACCGTCTGCTAGTACGACCTAGCTCAACACCCGCGCGGCACGGTCTGGCCATGCTCGCGCAGAGGAGGGGGGAGCGCACACCCATCCGCAAGTACGACGTAGCCAAGCACCCACGCGGCAGCGGTCTGGCCAATTTCCGCACAGCGAGGGAAAGCGGCACACCATTCGAAAGTACGACTAGTACGACGTGCCCCAACACACCCGTGCGGGCATGGTCCGGGCAATGCTCGCACGGGAGGGGAGGGAGCGCACACCGTCGGCTAGTACGACGTAGCCCAACACCTCATGCAGCATGGTTCTGGCCATGGCTTGCGCTGGAGGGGGGAGCGCACACCATCCGCAAGTACAACGTAGCCAAACACCTGCCGCAGCACGGTCTGGCCATGCTTGCGCAGGAGGGGGAGCGCACACCGTCCGCTACTACCACGCAGCCCAACACCTGCGCAGCACGGTCTGGCCATGCTCGCGCGGGAGGGATAGCGCACACCGTCCGCAAGTACGACGTAGCCCAACACCCGCGCGGCACGGTCTGGCCATGCTCGCACGGGAAGGGGAGCGCACACCATTCGAAGGTACGACGTAGCCCAACACCCCGTGCGGCACGGTCTGGCCATGCTCGCACGGGAAGGGGGAGCGCACACTGTCCGCTAGTACGACGTAGCCCAACACCCGCGCGGCATGGTCTGGCCATGCTCGCACGGGAGGGGGGGCGCACACCATTCGAAAGTACGACGTAGCCCAACACCCGTGCGGCACGGTCTGGCCATGCTCACGCAGAGGAGGGGGGAGCGCACACTGTCCGCTAGTACGACGTAGCCCAACACCCGCGCGGCATGGTCTGGCCATGCTCGCACGGGAGGGGGGCGCACACCATTCACCAAGTACGACGTAGCCCAACACCCGCGCGGGCATGGTCTGGCCATGCTCGCACGGGGAGGGGGGCGCACACCATTCGAAAGTACGACGTAGCCCATCACCCGTGCGGCACGGTCTGGCCATGCTCCGCACGGAAGGGGGAGCGCACACCATCCACAGTACGACGTAGCTCAACACACCCGCGCGGCATGGTCTGGCCATGCTCACGCAGAGGAGGGGACGCACCATCCACCCAAGTACGACGTAGCCCAACACCCGCGCGGCACGGGTCTGGCCATGCTCGCACGGGAGGGGGAAGCGCACACCATCCACAAGTACGACGTAGCCCAACACCCGCGCGGCACGGTCTGGCCATGCTCGCACGGGAGGGGGAGCGCACACTGTCCGCTAGTACGACGTAGCCCAACACCCGGCGCGGGCATGGTCTGGCCATGCTCACGCAGAGGAGGGGGAGCGCACCACCATCCACAAGTACGACGTAGCCCAACACCCGCGCGGCATGGTCCTGGCCATGCTCACGCAGAGGGAGGGGGAGCGCACCCATCCACAAGTACGACGTAGCCCAACACCCCGCGCGGCACCGGTCTGGCCATGCTCGCACGGGAGGGGGAGCGCACACTGTCCGCTAGTACGACGTAGCCCAACACCCGCGCGGCATGGTCTGGCCATGCTCACGCAGAGGAGGGGGAGCGCACACCATCCACAAGTACGACGTAGCCCAACACCCGCGCGGCATGGTCTGGCCATGCTCACGCAGGAGGAGGGAGCGCACACCACCCCAAAGTACGACGTAGCCCAACACCCGCGCGGCACGGTCTGGCCGTGCTCGCACGGAAGGGGGAGCGCACACCATCCGCAAGTACGACGTAGCCAAGCACCCACGCGGCACGGTCTGGCCATGCTCGCACAGGAGGGAAAGCGCACACCATTCCGAAAGTACGACTAGTACGACGTAGCCCAACACCCGCGCGGCATGGTCTGGCAATGCTCGCACGGGAGGGGGAGCGCACACCGTCGGCTAGTACGACGTAGCCCAACACCTGTGCAGCATGGTCTGGCCATGCTTGCGCTGGAGGGGGAGCGCACACCATCCGCTAGTACAACGTAGCCAAACACCTGCGCAGCACGGTCTGGCCATGCTTGCGCAGGAGGGGGAGCGCACACACCGTCCGCTACTACAACGCGCCCAACACCTGCGCAGCACGGTCTGGCCATGCTCGCGCGGGAGGGATAGCGCACACCGTCCGCAAGTACGACGTAGCCCAACACCCGCGCGGCACGGTCTGGCCATGCTCGCACGGGAGGGGAGCGCACACCATTCGAAAGTACGACGTAGCCCAACACCCGTGCGGCACGGGGTCTGGCTATGCTCGCACGGAAGGGGGAGCGCACACTGTCCGCTAGTACGACGTAGCCCAACACCCGCGCGGCATGGTCTGGCCATGCTCGCACGGGAGGGGGGGCGCACACCATTCGAAAGTACGACGTAGCCCAACACCCGTGCGGCACGGTCTGGCCATGCTCGCACGGAAGGGGGAGCGCACACTGTCCGCTAGTACGACGTAGCCCCAACACCCGCGCGGCACGGTTCTGGCCATGCTCGCACGGGAGGGGGGCGCACACCATTCACAAGTACGACGTAGCCCAACACCCGCGCGGCATGGTCTGGCCATGCTCGCACGGGAGGGGGGGCGCACACCATTCGAAAGTATGACGTAGCCCATCACCCGTGCGGCACGGTCTGGCCATGCTCGCACGGAAGGGGGAGCGCACACTGTCCGCTAGTACGACGTAGCCCAACACCCGCGCGGCACGGTCTGGCCATGCTCGCACGGGAGGGATAGCGCACACCATCCACAAGTACGACGTAGCCCAACACCCGCACGGCACGGTCTGGCCATGCTCGCACGGGAGGGGGAGCGCACACCATCCACAAGTACGACGTAGCCCAACACCCGCACGGCACGGTCTGGCCATGCTCGCACGGGAGGGGAGCGCACACCATCCACAAGTACGACGTTAGGTGCTCGCGAAGCTTGGTCCGGGCTGTACAATGGGGAGTCGCGGCTGTTGCTGTCAAAAGCAAGTGCGTCCGCTATCCTCGACACCATGCGGAGTGGCTGGCTGTGCAATCCCGCACCACACATCTGATCCCGTTTGCGGTGTGGGAACTTGCATCCCCATCGTTCGTGCTCTAACTGCAGTAGGACAGCAACTGCTCCGGCGGCGTGCCCGAGCATACATGCGGTGTCTTCCGTAAGGGCCAGGTCATCTTTGCCTACTGAATACTCAGCCCCCCTTCCATCGCACCAGGCTGGTCGGCGGGCCCATGGTCCAATAACGGAACGGTTGTGCTGGTGCGGAGGGCTCTGTGTGGCGTGCTGCGCCGCTAGTGCCTGCAGACACGGCGGAGCCAGGCGACGCAAGGCGGGAAGCATGTTCTCGCGTTCCGCAAGTAGTCACAACGGTGGGGTATCATGTATGCAATGCGCATGCACTCCAATACATGTCCCATGTAGCTAGTGGTACACAAATGGGCATCTGCTCCAATGCGTGCGTGCATGCAATCCCTGTGTACAGTAGGCGCGGCGTACAGCCTCGGCGTCAGGGCGCACGGCGCACGTGCCGTGAGCACTGTGCGCACGGGACCGCTCTCTCTGTAAAGAATCCCTCCCTCCGCACCTGGCATCATCGGGCTGCGCCGTGTCTCGAAATCGGGACGGGGGTGGTGGCCTGCACGCCCAAGGCAGGATATAGCAGGCCATTTGCGCCGGCCCGGTTCAAACACGTCACGATGTGCATGCCCCCGCTTGTCCCGTAACCACTTTACCTGACTGGCAAGCTTCACCACCAAGCTCTCCAGCCATACGCAATAGGCTGATGAGCTGCTATTCGTCCATCGGGCCCTCAGGCTCCACGTCAAAGCTGCCGGACAGGCTGGCGGAGCAGGCATCAATGTCGTCCTCGTCCTCAGTTTCCTCGATGTCGATTCGTCTAAGTGGCATGTACCACGGGACTCGGTGCTTGCCCGCCGCGTCATTTTGCACTCTGCCGATCGTACATACGTTTGCCAACGGCGTTGTGTCGGGGCGGGGGCAGGGCGCAGGATGGCGGGGGGGGGGGTGTACGTGGTAAGCCCAGGGTCGCTTGGTTAGTAGCGGCGTGGCACTTTACTGTGCAACCGCCGTGCAAAGCCTCCTCCTTTCTCCGCGTTATCATTCACTTCCGCGTTATCCTAGTGGCGCCGGGGACTCGAGTCCGCTTGGGGGCGGGGGGGGTGTCGTACTAAGCTTTTTTGGCGCCAAGTAGTAGCGCTTCGAAGCGCTTTGAACACCCCTACTATGTACATACAAAGCAATGTATATATGGGTTACGGGCTGGGCGCGTCCGAGCGCATGCACAGGCTCTGGTCGGCCCCGCAAGTGATGGGTCTGCGGGCGGGTGCAAAAGCCTGCCCGCCCGTTCGCCGGGTGTGTGACTGCATGCACTGCGTGCTCCCCGCTTTCATGCACCGCTGCAGGAGCCAGCTGCTCCAACGCAGCTGGGCCCCTCGCCTGCGGAGCTCATGGTGCAGATGACGGAGCTGCAGAGCCAGGCGCAGCCTGGCGCAGCATGTGTGTTGGTGCGCAGCCACCAGGGTGCCGCGCCGCGCGAAGCATGGGGTTACGGGGCTTGGCGCGTCCGAGCGCATGCACAGGCTCTGGCCGCCCCCCCCAAGTGCCCGGGGCCTGCGGGCGGGTGCATGCCTGCCCGCCCTTTCGCCGTGTGTGTGACTGCACGGCGTGCTCGCCGCTTTCCTGCACCGCTGCAGGAGCCAGCTGTTCCAACGCAGCTGGGCCCCTCGCCTGTGGAGCTCGTGGTGCAGCTGACGGAGCTGCAGAGCCAGGCGCAGCAGGCGTACGACGTAGCCCAACACCCGCACGGCACGGTCTGGCCATGCCTCGCACGGGAGGGGGAGCGCACACCATCCACAAGTACGACGTTAGGTGCTCGCGAAGCTTGGTCCGGCTGTACAATGGGGAGTCGCGGCTGTTGCTGTCAAAAGCAAGTGCGTCCGCTATCCTCGACACCATGCCGGAGGTGCTGGCTGTGCAATCCCGCGCCACACATCTGATCCCGTTGCGGTGTGGGAACTTGCATCCCCATCGTTCGTGCTCTAACTGCAGTAGGACAGCAACTGCTCCGGCGGCTGTGCCCGAGCATACATGCGGTGTCTTCCGTATAGGCCAGGTCATCTTTGCCTACTGAATACTCAGCCCCCCTTCCATCGCACCAGGCTGGTCGGCGGGGCCCATGGTCCAATAACGACGGTTGTGCTGGTGCGGGAGGGCTCTGTGTGCGTGGCTGCGCCCGCAGAGTGCCTGCAGAACACGGGCGACGCAAGGCGGGAAGCATGTTCTCGCGTTCCGCAAGTAGTCACAACGGTGGGTACATGTATGCAATGCGCATGCACTCCAATACATGTCCCATGTAGCTAGTGGTACACAAATGGGCATCTGCTCCAATGCGTGCGTGCATGCAATCCCTGTGTACAGTAGGCGCGGCGTACAGCCTCGGCGTCAGGGCGCCGTGCGCCGTGCCGTGAGCACTGTGCGCACGGGACCGCTCTCTCTGTAAAGAATCCCTCCCTCCGCACCTGGCATCATCGGGCTGCGCCGTGTCTCGAAATCGGGACGGGGGTGGTGGCCTGCACGCCCAAGGCAGGATATAGCAGGCCATTTGCGCCGGCCCGGTTCAAACACGTCACGATGTGCATGTCCCCCGCTTGTCCGGTAACCACTTTACCTGACTGGCAAGCTTCACCACCAAGCTCTCCAGCCATACGCAATAGGCTGATGAGCTGCTATTCGTCCATCGGGCCCTCAGGCTCCACGTCAAAGCTGCCGGGACAGGCTGGCGGAGCAGGCATCAATGTCGTCCTCGTCCTCAGTTTCCTCGATGTCGAATTCGTCTAAGTGGCATGTACCACGGGACTCGGTGCTTGCCCGCCGCGTCATTTTGCACTCTGCCGATCGTACATACGTTTGCCAACGGCGTTTGTGTCGGGGCGGGGGCAGGGCGCAGGATGGCGGGGGGGGGGGTGTACGTGGTAAGCCCCAGGGTCGCTGGTTAGTAGCGGCGTGGCACTTTACTGTGCAACCGCCGTGCAAAGCCTCCTCCTTTCTCCGCGTTATCATTCACTTCCGCGTTATCCTAGTGGCGCCGGGACTCGAGTCCGCTTGGGGCGGGGGGGGTGTCGTACTAAGCTTTTTTGGCGCCAAGTAGTAGCGCTTCGAAGCGCTTTGAACACCCCTACTATGTACATACAAAGCAATGTATATATGGGTTACGGGGCTGGGCGCGTCCGAGCGCATGCACAGGCTCTGGTCGGCCCCGCAAGTGATGGGTCTGCGGGCGGGTGCAAAAGCCTGCCCGCCCGTTCGCCGGGTGTGTGACTGCATGCACCGTGCTCCCCGCTTTCATGCACCGCTGCAGGAGCCAGCTGCTCCAACGCAGCTGGGCCCCTCGCCTGCGGAGCTCATGGTGCAGATGACGGAGCTGCAGAGCCAGGCGCAGCCTGGCGCAGCATGTGTGTTGGTGCGCAGCCACCAGGGTGCCGCGCCGCGCGAAGCATGGGTTACGGGGCTTGGCGCGTCCGAGCGCATGCACAGGTCTGGCCGCCCCCCCCAAGTGCCGGGCCTGCGGGCGGGTGCATGCCTGCCCGCCCTTTCGCCGGTGTGTGACTGCACGCGTGCTCGCCGCTTTCCTGCACCGCTGCAGGAGCCAGCTGTTCCAACGCAGCTGGGCCCCTCGCCTGTGGAGCTCGTGGTGCAGCTGACGGAGCTGCAGAGCCAGGCGCAGCAGGCGTGTGGTTGTGCAGCCGCCAGGGTGCCGCGCCGCGGGAAGCGTGGGTTGCGGGGCTTGGCGCATCCGAGCGCATGCACAGGCTCTGGCCGGCCCCGCAAGTGATGGGCCTGTGGGTGGGTGCATGCCTGCCCGCCCTTTCGCCGCCGCAGAAGCCAGCTGCTCCGACGCAGCTGGGCCCCTCGCCTGCGTAGCGCGTGGTGCCAATGACGGAGCAGCAGAGCCAGGCACAGCAGGTGTAAGGGTTCGCAGCCGCCTGGGTGCTGCGTCGCGCGAAGCATGGTCACCTGCCGACCCTGCGAATGCCCGTGAGTGCCGGCCCGCCTGCCAGTTGGCCGTGGTCCTTTCTGCCAGCTACATCGTACCGAGTCTGTGTCATATTGCACGTTTTGTAGGGGCCGACCGCCTCGACATCCATAGCTGACGCCACGGCACTGCTACAGCACCTTCCTAGGAGCAAGCTGCTGAGGCGGATGGGGATGCCCACTGCCTCGACCGCACAGCCGAAGCTGCGGCGGCCATGCAGCAGCTGCGCCACTCATGGCGTGCAGGGCACACGCCGCGCAGGGCAACCGTGTCGGGCGAGCACTGTGTCGGTTGTGCCGGACGGTCCGGTCGGCAACAGGCCTGCCAAACGGTTCGTCAAAGCTGCAATCGCACGCAGCTCGCGCCGCCGCACGGCCGCGCAGCGGACGGGCAGCCGATGCCCCTCAGCAGCTCGAAGCGGCTGGTGGTGCAGCCCGGCGAGCTCGTGATCCTGCACGGCAACCTGGTGCACGCTGGCGACAAGGGGCGCCCCGGCCACATAGACCTGCGCTTCCACTGCTACGTGCAGCAGGATGCGGTGCAGGACAAGACGTACCCACTGCTGGCGGTAATGCAGCACTTGTTTGATGCCCTGGAGATGCCAGCCGCGCTGCGCGCGTTTTACACCGCCCCGCCGCTGTAGCTAGCTGTGGCCCCTCCATTGACTGGACATTCCCCCACCTGGCTTGACGTGACATCTGGCTTGAAGTGCGCACGCGATGGCTGTGCCTGCTGTCTCCATGGACACTACTGACCGACTACTGATGACTGCCATGCGTGCTAGCGGCTTCGTTGCCTCTTTTTGACTGGCAACTGACAACCTGCGCAGGCTTGTGCTCCAATTGCTGATATGCCTGCCGGTGGCGGCTGCTGGTGCCATGCGTGCTAGCTTTGTCATGTGTCGCCGGCACAAAACGGCAGCGTTGCATGTTTGACTTTCCCTTGGCCGCGTACCTGCGACGAGCTGCCGCCAGCAGCAGGGGAAGACGCACGCCGCTGACGCACACCTGCCGACCCCTGCGGCTTTGTTTCCTTTTACTCTGTTGTTGATATGCGTCCCCGGTGCCTGGTTGCTGGTGCAATGCGTGCTGGCATGTAATGTGTTTGCCTCCTCTCCGTTGACCGGTGTGCCTTGTTACACAACATGCGCTGGACCGACGCGGCCAGCCAAGCCGTGCGGTGCCTTGTGCACCATGGTGTGACCCCATCAAGCTCATTTATATAGCCCTCCTCCCACCGAAAACAAGCCACGCCCAGCCGACATAACAACCCATAACAACCCATGCGCTGGCAGTGTGTGCCCTGACCCCGCGACAGTGCAGCCGGCCCACCCCACCCACCACAGGCACCCGCCCCTATGCACGCAGATTTGACCACGATATTGCTTTTATCTTTAGCAGTAGTACCAAGCCACCAGCTAGAAGGAACTTGCAGCTGCGGCTCAGCCAACCCAGTTTCGAGTCATTGCAAGTGCAGCTGCAGCTGCTGCAGCAGGGCCACCCGCCACACGCCACACACCACCACACCAATTCCCCACCCACCATACGCCCCTACATGGCCCGTTCGCACGAACAGTGCCGCGCGCGCTCTGTAAGCCCCGCCCAGCCTAACAGTTCTACAGCGCCATCCCCGCCACCATCGGTTGTGCTTAGGCGTTGACGCAGCCACCGGCTGCGTGGAAACTTGCAGCTGCGGCTCAGCCAACCCAGTGTCGGTAGTTGCAGCTGCAGCTGCTGCAGGCCCACCCGTGCGTAGGCCCGTACCCACCAAGCGCCCACACCCACCCGCCACTCTCCACCACACCCCTACATGGGCCCTTTTGCACGAACACCGCCGCGCACACCACAGCGCCATCCCGGCCGCATCGGCAGTGCTAAGGCGTTGACCCAGCCACCGGCTCGCAGGATATTGAAGCTGCGGCTCAGCGCGACAAGCCGGTTGCTCTGCTGCTGGTGCTGCACCAGGTACACCCGCACGGGCGCGAATCGCACACGCGGCAGTACCGGAAGTTCTGCTCCATGTTCGGCTCGGGGGTGCGGCAGGCCATCGGCAGGCCTGTGGCTGCATCATCTCCTGCGCCGCGGTGCCATGCCCTGACCTGTACGATGGCGTCCGAGCTGCCGGCCAACGGTCCCTTCACCTCGTAAATGCCCCCAATGACGCAAAACCACACCTGCTTGCTCGCATCGCAGCGCCGCGTCATGAGCCACGAATGCCGGCTGGACAGCGTATTGGCCGGGTCGTACGAACAAATTGCACCCCACCGACCACGACGCTGTCCACCCGCAGCAGCTGGTTGCCAAGCTTGAAGTCGTACTCTTGGATGCGCGGGAAGTTGGCGGCGCCAACCCAGTACTCGGGCTTGGGCAGCAGCAGCAGAAACGCGTTCTTCAGCGCCTCCTGCGGTCAAAGCCACCGACCCGTCGTAACACCATGGCACATATATTCAGATTAACTTGCAAGCTGTCGCGTCTTAGGGGCAGCGAAATACCTCCGTAGCGAATTCGAAGGCACCAGTGCGTGCAGCACGGCGCAGGATTGCTGAACGCTGCAAGTTGCCAAGGTACTGGCTGGATCAGTGGCTGGCTTATGTTGCAGCCGTTCGTGTCCCACTGTTGCCAAAGCCAGGCCAGGAAGTGCTACCACATTGCTGCGTACGTGCGATCGGCTGTTACATACAAGCTGTTCAGCGCGGAGCAGCTGGCGGTGACATGCTGAGGCTTGCGCCGGCGCCTCTCCGTGCGCACAGCTGGCTGCGTCCCATGGTTTGCCATGTACGAGTCCCTGGCTTTGTAGGCGCTCTCCTTGGCGCCGCCAGCTACCAACTGCAGCCCCCCGCCATGAAGCGCGAAAAGGGATGGCACCGTCAGTTGAACCAGGATGGCCTTGGCCATCCCGCCCACTGTGTGCATCAGGTCGTAGTGGAAGCCGTGCTCGTAGGACATCCCGGCACACCCAACGAGGGGGCAGGAGCCTTGCACGCGCAAGAAGGAACGACAGAAGGCAAAGGCAAAGACAAGGATGGCAATACACGGCGGCACACTCGCCACCTACAAGAGTGCGACCCCTGCCTGCCTTATACCTCAGCGACGTCGCCTTCATCCACCCCATCTGCGACCGCGTCGTCGGGCTGGGAGTCTGTGTCGGGCTCAGACGAAGATAGACCGGAGGAGCTGCTGGCCTGAAGATACAAAGATGCAGCGGCGCACACAATGTTGTTGTACAACCAGGGAAACCAATGCTGGGACTGCTTGTTGTTAACACTGCTTAATTGAATTAAGCCGCGGGCGTTCAAGCACGGATGCTCACCTGTGCGTGGTCGGCGGCTGCTAAGGCTTTGCTGTCGCAACAAGGTGCCTGGTGCGTGCGGCCCGCACGACCACCACCTCGCCCACCACGCACCTCGCCCTCGCCCAATTGGGGCCTGAGTCACGTAGTAGCAAAACGAACAGTGTCAGCCGCTGCTGATCACTTGGGCAGCTTGAAGCCGGCCAGAGAAGTAAGGACGCTCGCCTGCACGCCGGCATTGACGGCGGCAACCAAAGCACCACCTGCCCTTCGGCCACGGCCTCCACCGCCTCGCCTGCCGCGCCCGCGCCCGCCCTGGCCCTGGTGGCAAGGCAGCATGAACGTGCGCGTTAGGTCTCGGGCAGCGTGCGTGGGGTTGCAGACCACCCGACGAGCAAAACGTTGGGCAGTAAATGACACTCACCTGCGCGCCGCCTTCGGCGCCAGCTCCTGCTGCCTGCCCCCCGCCGCTGCCTCCGCCTGTTCCACGCCCGCGCCCGCCCTGGCCCTGCATGGTGGCAAGGCAGCGTAAACGCACGCATTAGATAGGTCTCTGGCAGCGTGGGGTTGCAGAACACCCGACGAGCAAAACGCTGGGCAGTGAATGACACTCACCTGCGCGCTGCCTTCGGCGCCAGCTCCTGCTGCCTGCACCCCGCCGCTGCCTCCGCCTGTTCCACGCCCGCGCCCGCCCTGGCCCTGCATGGTGGCAAGGCAGCGTAAACGCACGCATTAGGTCTCTGGCAGCGTGGGGTTGCAGAACACCTGACGAGCAAAACGCTGGGCAGTGAATGACACTTACCTGTGCGCCGCCTTCGGCGCCAGCTGCTGCTGCCTGCCCTCCGCTGCGGCCTCCTCCGCATGTTCCACGCCCGCGCCCGCCCTGGCCCTGCATGGTGGCAAGACAGTGGGAAGGCACGCATTAAGTCTCTGGCAGCGTGGGGTTGCAGAACACCTGACGAGCAAAACGCTGGGCAGTGAATGACACTTACCTGTGCGCCGCCTTCAGCGCCAGCTGCTGCTGCCTGCCCCCCGCCGTGGCCTCATCCGCCTGTTCGTTCCGCGCCCGCGCCCGCGCGCCCTGGCCCTGCATGGTGGCAAGTAGGCACGCGGAAGGCCGTAGATCACACAAGCATTACAAATCCAGTCAGCGCAAGGCCGTTCACGTCCGCGTGGCCCACTACCGATGCGCTAACGGACCAGCCATGCACTACCCACCATGTGGCTTCCGTACACTGTCATGTACACCTTCCATCCGCATTCAGCGCAGAGGGTGCACATAACTACCAGGCCAGCCGTGCTGCTGCCCGTTTGACGACAAGTCAGTGCAGCTCTGCCGCTCGTCGGAGCCGGGGCCCTGCAACAGGTGACGACCTAGGACGAACCCCTCCCCTGCCGTAACGCGGGCGTTGCGGCAGGGAGGGGTCGACGGAAGCCAGGCACTCAAAACTCCGACCCTCCGCCTCAGGCTCGCCATACATACAGACAGTGCTCGAGCGCTGGCAGTGGACCTGTCTTATGAGGTGCAGATACAGTGTCCGGCCCGTCACCCACCAGTTCGTGACCCGTAGTTGTGGTCGACTTGTCCCCATTTGCTGGGTCAAACACCTCCCCTATGCGCCACCCCAACGCCTTTGAAGAGGGCGTGAGGCTAGTGAGGCAGAACATAGCAAGGATCCGGGCGTTGCTGCAGCCTGCGCTATCGATAAGGAAACAGCTAGACAGCCAACTAGCGCAGCGGCAGGAGTCCGGTGCTAGGAAGCTGACATCGCCCCCGTCGGGCGAGGAGGCAGTACCGGCCCAGCCCCCGCCCCCGCAAAGGCGCTCTGAGCGACTGAAGGAGAAGCAGGATAACGTCGTGGTACGTTATTCCTGCCCGGCAGCCGTCCAGCTCACCGACCGGGCTGTCACACTCCCAAAAGATGGAGAGAGGCCATAGTCAAACGAGCTGCTGCGGATGGGGCGCCGTGTCCAGTTTGCCATGGGACGTAGACAGGGCCGGCCTCCCCAGAAAGTCTGCCAGAAGCCCACTTACGCCTCTCTGTGTCATGTGTGTGTGCCGCTTGCAGGCCGAAGCAGTACCCATGAGGACGAGCTGCCATCCAGTGCAAAGGGCTTTGAGAACGTGCAGCTGAAGACGAAGCTCAAAGACGTCGGGCATGACGAGGTCCTTACGAATGTCAAAGCCCTGGCTAAGGCCCTTGCCTCGCACCCATACAACTTCCCAGTCAACGGCAACGCAGCGGTTAACATCCTGGTGGAAACAGCAGCAAAGCTAAACAGCGAGCACTTCCAACCCGCCCAGCTGAAGGACGCCGACGTCTTAAAGCTGTTCGACGAGCCGCAGATGGAGAAGCTTGGCTTGGCCATGGGACCTGAGGCTCAATTCCGCGCCGGCTTCAAGCGCGTGATTGACGACGTCACAGCGCCAGTCCTGTACCAAGAAGAGGCAAGGAAGAGCAAGCCCAAGAGCACCACAAGCAAGCGCATGCGCCATTGACAGCACCACGCAGAAGATGCCGCGGGTGCCGGAGCAGTTCACCAAGGCTCTCAGGGCTGAGTTCGCTGCCGAACTTCGGCAGTTGCTGACCTACGCCGCACTGAAGGTAATCTGGTGTTGACTGCGTTCCCGCGTTCCCGTGTTCATTCACCGGATGTATCATTCGTGCATGCATTTCGTGCATGGAAGAGGCGAGGCTCCAGCGCTGTGCCACCCGCATGGACGGGTGGGTGCCGACGCGGCTGCTGTGTGTACAAGTGCTGCATGCAAGTGCAGCCGGGTGGCGTCGCATTGCACCAGGACATGAATGCACACAGCCAGGCATCCCTACACGCGCGGGCTAACTTCGTATGTATCGCTGCCGGCTGTGCACGTGGTCTGCTTGCCTCTCGCAGCAATTGGTCCCAATGCTGACAATCAAGGCGAGGGTCAGCAGCGTGCATAATACATACACATACAACCGCAGCGGGCAAAAAGCGCAATCATAATGGCTCGTACGTGCTATGCAGAGCTTGCCTTTTCTCTCCAGATCTGAGGCAAATGGTGACTGTCCGTTTTGTGCTTGCGCGAATCCCATGACGCAGATCAGCAAAGGCACGGCCGGCCACACAATGGTGACGCTTGTGGTAGCTGCGAAAGGCCCGCGGGAGATCGGGAACTGGAGCGGCGCCTATCAGCCCAATCCAGACAAGACCGTGTACGATGGACCGACTCAGCTGAAGAAAGAAGCGGGCATCAACTTCGAGGTTGGTTACTAGCAGCTATCTGCTGTTACGGTTGACTAGCATTCATTGCCATGTACATACACAGCATGGCACGTTGCTCGGCATGCCATCGCAAGGAACGTGACTACCTGTACTAGCTTGTGCACGACCACAATGCAGTCAGCGCCTAGCACTGCACCAACATCATGTACCGAGCGTTGACCGGGTTTGGAACATCCTTATTGATTGTACGGTCCTGCCCTGGGGCGCAGGTCACGTGGCCCTTGTCCGGCCTATTCGTCAAATGGAAGCTGAACGACGAAAGCCTTGATATGGTAGCCGCCGCGCGCAGCTTCTTCATGGCGACCGTTGACCAGATCAGGACTGTGCAGCAGGCCTTGACCGCAATGGACAACGAGCCTGCGAAGATCGAGAACGAGCAAGGACCGGGGGAGAGGGCCAAGACAAAGGGCAGCCGCAGAGGGGGGCATAAGACAGGGCGGTGTGGTGATTAGCGCTGACGCACGCTTGACGGCACCACTGATTGCCGCTTTACGCGGCCTTGATTGGCGCTGATGCGCGCTTGACGGCACCACTGATTGCCGCTTGACGCGGCCTTGATTGGCGCTGATGCGCTGATGTGCGCTTGACGGCACCACTGATTGCCGCTTGATGCGGCCTTTGGCCTGATTGCGCTGATGCGCGCTGGACA
>JAZKJV010011279.1:600000-804046 GCA_037367405.1 Ottelia alismoides | reverse complement strand
TACTTATGTGAATTGCTTGATTTCTTAGTGGTTAAAATAATTTTCTCGTTAATTATGAATATGGTTTGAGTCACATTGACACATAATTAATTAACTTCGCTCGGATTGGATTTTGCACTCATCAGCGCCCCAACCTATTCAAGTGGCATGGACATCTAAAGACGAGAGCCGTGGGTTGAAATAAATCTTCAGATTGGGGATGGTCTGCTGGCATTATTTTTTATAAGACACCAAAACATGAGCGAAAAAAAAACGATTATATATCTGTCGAGGCACAATAATATCAATGCAGTGCAACAATACTTTCTACCAAAAAGAAGCCAAAAATACATCAAATACAAATACCAAAAAAATGATCATACTGGTCCAGCTTCAGAGAACCTACAGATCTCAGTGGAGACATGGCTACACTGGTCGACTTCACAAGGAGATGTGACTACACTGGACACACTCCAACTCTTTTCTTATTCTTTTATATTCTTTTCCCTTCAATTGTGGACATAGCACGTACATGAAATTAGAAGGAGATACCACACTCCTCGAGGAAAGAGTAGCTAGACTGGGTAATTAGGTTCACCTTGCTAAGAGAAGGTTGTTCTTTGTCACTTCAGATGTAAACATCTATATTTCACTTTACAGTACAAGTATATTCATAGTCATTAGAATTTATGTATGGGGACATGTTCTGACCTGATTGCCGAGGAGAACTGAATAGAAACTTGTGGAACTTAAAGGTTGTTGAGTCTTAAATATTATTCCAAATAAGGTTCCGCAAAACTAGTAATCCAAAGGTCTAATCAAGCTCCATACTTTGATTTTATGAAGATTAGATTAAAAATCAACATTTTGCTAAGTTCTTTCTTTTTCCTTTATTCTTTTTCGTTTTAGTCACTTATTCTTGAAATAAGTGTTTGCTAAGGGACTAGCTAGGGTATAGTATGGGGTGTGGGGGTGATGAATCTCCATTCATCATCTTTATTCAATTATTTTAGCTTTTAATCCCTTATAAAACACATGTAAATATCAATAAATCTCTATTTTCAATAATTCTAGATCTTCTGTAAATATTGTATATTTATGACTATTTTAACCTAACATAAATAAATAAAGATATAAAGGGGAAATAAAGAAAATAAAAGAATATATATATGCAATAAATACAGGCTGACCCTAAAATCAAGAGTATGTCAAGACTTCACCTATTCGACAAGGAACAAAGTTGGGGCGATAGGGTCTATATCTAGAAAAATTAAGAAAACCTATTCTCACACTTGTATACTCAGCATTGTATATATTATACATATCTTCTACTATTTATTTATCACAAAAATAACACCATATAAAAATGTTTTCTTTTTGGAACTTGTACATAAAAAAAGCTGTAAATTATAAAAATAATTGCAAGAAGAATCATTATAAAGAATAAGAATAACATCACTCTCAAAAAGCCGTAAAGCTAAAATTGTTAGATCAATATCTTCTGCACGAAATCTAAAAATAAATCAAACACACTTTCATTATCTTAAAATTAAATAAGCATTAAAATGAAAGTAGTTTCATTAAAATCAGAGTTAAGATGTGAAAAGTGATTTTTTGGAGTGTTATTGTATAATTGATCTATGTTTTGCACTAGCTTATTTATTCTTTTATTTATTTTCTTGTAAATTTGCACATATTTATTTTTAATATTTTATATTTATTGTATATTACTAATAAAAATTATAAATAAAAATAACAAAACCAAAATTAAACAAAAATAAAATAATGTATTTATTATATTGGGGTATCACATACATATATTTTAAATAACAATATTTATTTGGCTTATTAAAATAATTCACAAAAAATTAAAAATATATTTAAAATACTTAAATTATTAGGAAAATTATCAAATTATGTAATTATTTGTGACATGAATTAATTAAAATTTGACTTGTTGTATATATAGGTATTTTTACCTATAAATAAATGTTTTTATTTATTTTTACTTACTTATTTAATTCAAATAAATTATTAAAAATCAACAAAATAAAATTTATTTATTTATACAATTTTTATTTTTAAAACAATTTTATTTAAATTTTTTATATTATATTTTATTACTATTTCATTATTCATTTATTATCTTGTATATTATGTTTAGACTTTTGTGGGCTAACCTCCCATTGGCCGAACTTGGGTCTGTTGACCCGGGTCAACTCCCCCTTAAATCCCATTTTACTCGAATAATAGCTGGACCCTTATCATCACTGATCCAACTACCATTTTCACTTGATTCTTTTGCCAATCTCTTGACGATTAATAATTTTTCATGCTCGAATAAAATCTTCATCATTAGATCTCAGCTCGCATGAGGAGAACCCTTACATCCCATTTTACTCGAATAATAGCTGGACCCTTATCACCACGGATCCAACTACCATTTTTGCATGATTATAAATTTTCAATCCCAATTTCAAAACCACCTCTTATTAGCTCCAATAAATACATCCCTCTAGATCTCATCGTCCGCTAATATATTTTTGAGTAGGTATCATGCCTGAGATTGGTTTCTGGAGTGAGCTACGGTGACAGAGAATCTTCTCCTCGATTGAGAATGCATGAGAGACACTCAGGAGCAAGATCTAGCTCCGCCAGACCTTCACCGGTGTGTCAAGGCTCTTCAAGTTTTCATTATCGAATCAAGACTGCGATCATTTAGAATCAACCATAGGGTATCATAGAGTAAAATTAGTTTCATTTCTGTCTTTTAATTTCGTAATTTTCCATTTACTTTTATTTCTATCAGAAGCTTTCTGATCAACCTCCGATCTGTATGATCGAAGGTCTTCAGTGTGTTTTCACTTCGATCCGACCTTCCCTTCACCTTCCACATGCATTTGCACATCTTCCCTCCATCCCAGATCTGGAACCTGATCTCCTCTCCGACCACCTGAAAACGAAGAGATGGGAGTCTCTAAGTAATGGCCTGACAATTCAGGCTCACAGTCGCTGGTATGACTACTCGAATTCTCTCGTTGTTCAACAATTAACCCACACAAGTAATTAAGCAATTAAAAGCAAGAGTTAAAATTTATTATCCCTACTCAGATTGTATAGTGTCAAGCAAGTAGAGGATGATCACAGGAAGCAAAGTAGTAGAGCAGGCAAGATAGAAGTCAAGCACCAAATATCTTTTCAAACACTTAGCCAAGTTGCAATCTCTCTTTTTTGTGGGTTTTTAATTATATAATTTTTATTTGATTTTTGATTTTCTGTTTTTGTATTTTCTTTTTATATTTTATATTTTTATATTTTCTTTTTCTTTTAAAACATATATAAAGCTATATTAAGAGTATTTATACAAGAGAGGTAAGAGAGAGATGAAAGTAAGTAAAATATCCAAAAGACATGAAATAAAATCTTTTTGTGCTTTTTTTATTTTGCTGGCGTTTTGTGATTTTTTCTGTATTTTTTTCTATTTTTTTGGTAATTTTAAAGTGAAAAAATACTCAAAATGGGGAATAAAATATATAGACGAAATAAAAACGGAGATGAAAAATAGTAAATATAGTCAAAACTTCTCCAAATTAATTTATATATAAAGATAATAATATAGAAAAAATTCAGAGATAGAAAGTAGATTTTTAGGAATTTTTAAGAGTTTTTAATTTTTTACAAATATGTTAGGGGTTTTGCAATTTTTATGAGTTTTCTTTTATATTTTTAGTGATTTTTGGTCAGAAGTTGTAAAAAAACAAAAATACACGAAATATTTTTTTTGGTATTTTTTCAAAATAATTTTGTAATTTTTATTTATTTTCTAATACAAAGAGGGACAAAAATACATATTTTTGAATTTTTATAGATAATAAAATGCTTCAAAAATGTAAAATAAAAATATGACATTAGACTGCAATGCAACATGAATCTATGATCTTTTATTGTGATTTTTTAGAGGTTTAAAGATGCATGAAATAAATAGAGACAACAAAGAGAAACTATACCACTAGCGAGGGAATTTTGTAAATGTCAGAAAGTTCAAGGGCCACAGTGTAAATTTCACAAAAATATAACACAGCTACAAAAAGTTACAATATTGAATACAAATAAGTAAAGGGGTGGGGGTATCCCGGTAAAAACTCCAAAATCATATGTACAAACACATGCGCCGCTAGCAGGGATAGACACGCAATATTTCAAAAATTAAAGGGTTAACTTGCAAATTGCCCAAAACGTATAGCTGCAAATAAAAATTTTGTAGACTGAATCGAAATACACGAACACCGAAGGGTCATGCCGCAAAATTCATACCTCAATTGATGCGTCACGCGAGGTGACATAGTGTGGTCCATATAGCAAATATATAAAGCATAGGGGTTTTGATGCAAATTTTACAGAAATAAATAAATAACAGATGGATGTTTGTTGACCAATTGATAAATACAAAAAATTTCCAGGGAAAAGTTGCAAAATACCCAGCCTAAGGCGCGAATGGACGGCAGATGTTGATCAACTTGACACGTGTCGCGCCCTGGACGGCTGATACCGCTTAAGAAATGGAGGGTCGTGATTAGAAGATCCAATGGAATCAGACGGCTATGGCTCTGCGAGATTGGACGGCTGTTGAATGGCCTCCAAGAACACAGCCAAAATTGACGACGGAAGGAGGTGGTGGACGAACTGGCCAAGAACACCGGGGACATGAACTTCGTCGAGCCTGATCGACCTCCTCTGGCTTCCCTTCAAGCTCCAAAATGGCCGGATGGGTTCCTACGGTGATCATCTAGCTACTGGTGAAGTCAAAAGGAGTCGATGCCCGTCGGAGCTCTTCCGCGGTGGCGAGGTCGAGGACGAGGCCCCAGTGGCTTTGGCGAGGGTCGAAATTGCCTCTAGGCAAGTCTTTCACTCCCAGTACCTACATGACACGTTAATAAGGATGGGGGCAAAATGCCCCAACCCTCCGATGGGTGAAAAGGAGCGTACGGTGGCTGGGCGAAGTCTCTCCGGTGGTTGGCGGAGAAGACGAGGTTGCAGACCTGCTCTATGCGAGAGAAGGGTGGACGGAGGGTGGTTGGATGATCGAAGAGCAGCGAGGGAGATGATGGAGGAACTGGTAAAGTCGGAAGGTGAAAGGTGTGGTCAGAACATGGTGGCGAAGCTCGGAGCTCCGACGAAGGAAAAAAAGGGATTTAGATCTAGGTGAGAATCGATTTATGACGGTAAGATGTAACCCTAACCTACGCTAAGCTACATAATCTAATTAGAAGAAGAAAAAGACCAATACCTACCTAGAACTGGAGCGGAGAATTCGCGATAGAGCTGGCGGCAAATACTCGGATGCACCTCGATTCAAAACCGATCGATATACCGAAGGCGGTCCTGCCCTCCTGCTATCACCAAGAAAAGAAATGGTGTCTTAGGTTGAAGGTTCGAGGGTGGAAGAGGGATCAAAAATTGATGGGAGGTCAGAGGGCGGTTCTTATGCACGTTGACGAGTGGCTCCAAAGAGCAAGGCGTGTTGCTCGATGCAGTGATGCACAACCCAAGGCGATGCTTGGGCGTGTATCACCGACAATCGAGGAGCAAAAGTTTTTAAGGAGTCGACTCGAAAAGATGAAAGGATCGGTCTCAAGAAAGGATCGAAATCGAGGCAAAAATCAGATGTCAGAGGCGCCAAGGGGTGGTCAGAGAGTTGACCCTTGGTCAACTCTTCGATGCCCGTGGTTGGTCGAAAAACCCTTGGAAAAGATTTTTAAAATTAATTAAATATAATAAATGATTTTAAAATTATAGGTTATTAAATAAAAAATGTTTGTTATTTTTTAAAGTATTTTATTTTGATTTTTATTTATTTTTTTGGGGTTTGGAATTACAAGTTCCCTTTTAAGGGCTATATACAGGTATATTCATATAGGTTTTTATTTATTTTATTTTTATTTTGTATTCTTAATTTTATTAATTTTGTTTATTATTTTATATATTTGTAACTTATTTTTATAAACTTAAATATATTTTTATTTTATTTTTTCTTATATGATATATACAATTAATAATAGTAGTATTATTTATATAGGTATAATTATAGCCAATTCATCTATGTATTTTCTACAGATATTGTGTTTTTATGTTTTCTTGATATTTTTATTCCACTTTTAATATACACACATATTATAAATAATACTTTCAAAATTATAAAATATAAAATTATAAAAATAATGAATAATAAATAAAATGAATATTTTAATTAGTATAAGTATACAACCGGGGTCCAAAACATAACTTTCACAAAGTAACTTCAAAAAATATGAAACAACCTTCATTAAATAGATTATTAAAAGTTATATACAATTAAAGATGATTTTGATACATTTTGATTTTTATTTGAGAGATATGGGTCTGGGAAGTTAGGATTTTATAATCTTATTTAGACTGTATTTTGTACATTGTATATTATTTTGGTATGAAATCAATTGTGTATCTTTCTATATTTTTTACCTACAAATTTCATGTAAAAAGTTTCTTTATTTGAAGTATAAATGTGGAACCAAAATTAGGTCCAAAACATGAAGGAAAATGAATTAAATAAATAGGAATTTTATTGGTATTTTGGCTCATATCTCCCCCTACATTATTCCTTGTCGACCTAGTTATCAAGATACCTAGATCTCGGGGTTTCGGGTCATAAAATATTTGCAATATTTTATTCTTTTTCTTTTATTTTCTTTATTCTATAATTTTGGCTTTAAAAACAAAATTTTATACACATTTTGTACACCAATGCATGAATGCTAAAATGCATGAATTAATCGTATTTACACGTAGTTACGACGGTTTATAATGCCAAAATGATATAATAAAGATGATGAAACGGAGATTAATCACCACCTCGTCAGAGATCATTCATTCACCCACTATTTCTCTTTGTTTCAGCCTTATAAGGACGTTCGGAGCTTTATCTTCGAGCAGTAAATAAATTGCAGGTGGGAGAAGCACCAGCTGCAACTTAATCGAGGAGCTGGGAGTCTCCTTGCACGTACTTCAAAGCTGAAGCTCCAGGTTCCCGATCAACTAGACCCAAACATCATTTCCACATCCATTTAACATGGATCATCATCAACGAACTTCTAGGCTTTCTGATGATAGACCAGAGTTGGATCAAAGGCATAAGAGTGGATCAAACTTCATCGGAGCACTTCTTAATACACATTCTTCCAGGTGCCCTAGTCATCATCAGATAAAGAACTTATCATGCTAGATTCACTCTCAATATAAGGATCAGCCTTAAATATCGTCCATATGATCAGATCTATTACACCAAAGCACAACCATCAATCCAACATGTGATACTCATGCCTATCGGTGATTTTCGCATCCTTAGCCTTGCAGATTCTTTTATTTGTAAATAAATCCAATTTGGCATGTTTACTAGATGATACTTGAATAATTGTAGAACTCCCCTCACGTGTTTTCTTATTTGTATTATAATGTTATTTAAATGGATTCATGTGCGTCAACATGTGATTTTTACATTACTTGCATTAATATAATTATGGTTCCTTGTTATTATTTAGCCCTTGAAAATAAGCTATTGACATTTCAATCCTATCCAGCATGACTCACGTGCCTTGGCACGAACTTTTATGGTGAATTTGCATATTATATCATGCATTTATTATAGTTGTTATTAACTGTGTCCACGAACATAAAATAATTTCATTTTGGTCATTATGTTGATTAATTGTTTTGTCTATAATTGAGTTTAATAAATAACTTATTAATCCCAAAAAAATCCATAAAAATTATAATCAGCTCCTGTTAAGTTATTTTATCACCCTTAGTTTTTGTTTAAAAATTAATTAGTTTTGTTAATTTTAAAAATTCCAAAAAACTTAAAAAGTAGTCTGTTTACATTAAAATATTAAAAAATCGAGTTTTTTAAAATCTTTAAAAAATTTGATTGAGTGTTCTTATTTATTCTACCTTAGTAAAATTTTGGCTTGAAAATTCATTCAGAAAATTTTAAAACTTGAATAATACATAAGACACTAACAAATTCATAAAAAAATCATTAAAAAATCACAAAATACATAAAATAACTTCTTTTAAAGCTTGAGAAATTTGCTTTATGCTGAAATTAATCTCCTATAATTTTACTTTATTTTATATTTGAAAAATCTATACAAATCACAAAAGTAGTAGAAAATTGCATAAATACAAAAAAAAAATATTTGTATTTTATGGTTATTTTTCCTATTTTCTATAAATTCATAAAGACCATTTCATTACTTAATATTTTCTTTTAGTTTGTTTTCATTAAAAAATTGAAAGATAAAAATTTTGCAAAAAAAGCATTAAAAATTTAAAAATAAGAAAGTATAAAAAACTAAACATTTATTAAAATCCATCAAATTTAAAAAATTAAAAAGACATAAAATAAAAAAAGAGAAAAAGAAAAATAACCTTCATGAATTTTAATTAATTAATAACCCCTGCGTATTGCAGCCTTCCTTAGTTCGATCACACATGCGATACATGTAAAATAACTAGCACATCTAGCATTTCATCTTCTTTTGATTTATTTGTGCTAGTTGAATAAATTTTTGATTGGGAAAGTTTTGGATTACAGAGACACTACACTCACTTTGTTCATATTATTTTCCATAAATAAAATACCATAAATTTCTCAAATAATCAATCTCTCTTCACATTCATTTGGTAGATAAGAAATGCCAGTGTCAGGTTTGGGTCTTAATGGGCAAGGTTTAAAGGTTAGACGATGGCAAGTGGTGGCCAATGATAGATGGAGTGGGGTAGTAGTTGGCTACATAGTAGGCACGAGGAAGAATGGTGGTTAGGGGGATACATGCATGGGTATGTGTCAATTTGAAAGGATGAACGTGTGGGGAAGGATGTTTATTAAGGGATCAACTTCCTCGCCACATGTTGAATGAAGAATGGGTGCTAAGGAGGAAGGGAACTCAATGACCATTTGTCAACGAGCTCTATAGAGGGGCAACATAAGGGAAAGAGGTCACCAATGAAAGGGCTACACATGGAGTTGACTTTCACCAACCAAGAAAATAATGAGGAAAGTTCATTATAAACAAAAGGAAAGGTTCAATAAAAAAAGTGATATAAATGAATGTTATAGATCAAAATCAAATCTATAGTATTCATTGAGGTCTTAAAACTAAAAACCACCATTTGTACATTGTACAAAATTTTGATAAATTTATTGGTTTAAATTATAAAATTTTACATTTTTTGCATTGTTATCTTCGATTTTTATTTAATAAATATATACAAAATAAAAAAGTAACATTCTAGAAAAAAGCGAACATTGTTATTTTTTGTATTTTTAATAATTTTTTGAATAATGCTAGGGTGACCTTCCGAGCTGGGATTCACCACACGTAAAAAATATCATTAGAAAGAAAGGAGTACATTATCTTGAGACCCAGAAATGATAAAAAGACTTACAAAAGAGTAATTACATTTTCTGGATAAAACCTCTATTTTTTAAAAATGAGATCATTCCTTCCTCCCCAAGTAGCCTAGAGGACTGCAAAAGGCAAAGAGCAGTCATCGCTTGTGCTGCCCCCTACCGACCTCACCGACTTCTAGAAATCGGTAGCGCTTCCAGTTGATATCCAAGAGATCCCTATCTCTTTCCAAACCTTTTTCAACGACGGATACCTGAAGAACAGATGGTCAACATCCTCGGTTTGGTCTTCATACCTGTCACACTAAGTGTCGATGTTGCCGAAAAGCCTTCCCCTCCTTGCTTTGTCACACAGTCTGCCTCTTCTTAAGCACCATATGAAAATCTTAACCCTGCTTGGAATCTTAGCGGCCCATATGATCTTCATATCCCGAGAGAGTTCTGTATCTATATATGTCGCGGTCCCCTTGAACTCCCTATATGCCTTCTTCACGGAGAACCTGCCATCAACCCACTCAAAATGATCTCTCACCCCAGATAAGCAATCTAGCGATGTAGCTCTGACTACAGCCTGTCCAACTCCTCCATACAACATGAGGAGAGAACCGACAAAAACTGCGGATCTCACGAACCTGATACCCCCGGTTGTGTCATAGAGCACTCCTTCGTTGCCGCCAAAGCAAAGAGTCCCAGAAACCGACTTCTCATGGTCTTGTCCCCAGTCCAATCATCCTACAAGAACTGGAAAATCTGACCATTACCGATCTTCGGTCGCAGACTCGGAACAAACAAGGGAAAAACTTCACACACTATCCCACATAAGCGATGAAACCGAACTCTCCCAGCTTCAAGCGATCCTCGAACTCCGTAAAGCTCCTGCAGAAGTTCGGTCGCCAATTTGTCTGAACTACCACAAATCTGAATGACCCATTTTGCCAATAGTGCTTTGTTCATGCATGCCACATCCCGAATACCTTAGCCTCCTGCATTTTTCTGGTGCATCATCTCCTCCCAACGTACCAAATGCACCCCCGATCTTTGCTGCTTTCTGTTAGACCAGAAAAATATCCTCATCATTGCTTTGATCTTTTTGTTGATACCCACTTGCATCAGTCTAGTGGAGAAAAAGAATACAGGGATGGTCGAAAGCACATGATTCTGAAGGACGAATTTTCCCCCCTTAGAAAGGGAGATCGCTTTCTATCCCGCTAACCTCTGCTCAAATCTCTGCAGAACCAAGTTCCAATCCGACTTCTTGAGTTTGCCCGCCATCAGAGGAACCCCCAGATAAGAAATAGGCAACTCCACTAGAGGACATCCCAACAAATCTGCCATTCTGCCACCATCCTCCTCCTCCTATCTGATCGGAATCACAACTGACTTATTTCTATCGATCTGAAGGCTTGAAAGACTGCTGAAGACCTCCACAATCTGCATCGCCCTTCTAGTCATATCCTACGAACCTCCCAAAAAGAGCACTGTATCATCCAGATATTGCAAGAGAGTGATCGATATTGAGCCACATCAAAACCCCTCGTACCAACCTCCATCTATTGCACGTCTAAATAGAACCACCAAAGCATCCGCCACTAAGACAAACAACATTGGCACTAAAGGACAACCATGCTGAACTCCCCTCTAGGGTTGGAAGAAACCCCCTTCTGGTCTCCCATATACCCGCACTGAATAAGAGGAAGTCATCATGCAGATCTTCATCCATGAAATCCACTACTCTGAGAAGCCGCGACGCCTTAGAGACAACCACAGAAAACTCCAGTCCACACAGTCCTATGCCTTCACGTAATCTATTGTCCAAATTACTCCCTTCTTTTTTTCATGTCTCCACTGAAGGCAAATTTCTGATGCGAGAATGAGGCCATCAGCCATCTGTTGACCTGGTATGAAAGCAGTTTGACCTTGGAGAATCACCAAGTCGAGGACAACCTTAAGACTATTCGTCAGGACCTTCGCAACAATCAAATATATGGCATTGGACAAAGCAATCGGCCTATAGTCTTCCACTCTCAACAGATGGTCCTTCTTGGGAAGGAGGAACAATAATGCTCTATTGACCTTCTCAAAGCCCCTATTACCTTGCCTAAACACATTGATCACATCTATAACCTCATCCTTTAGCAAGTCCCAGAATTCTCTATAGAAGAAGAACGAAAACCCGTCAGGACCGGGGGCCCCATCTGCATGTAGCTCCCAAACTGCTTTCTTAACCTCTTCTTCCCCAAATGGGGCCTCAAGCCCCAACACCTTCTCACCTCGCAGCTCCTCCACCCCTCTCCCAAGCCACCCCCACCCCTCCCCTCCTTTTTCTAGTCGCTTCAACAAAAGTGTCCCCTGAGAGCATGCCCCAGATGTGTATCTCCCACCATTCTAACCGCCCAACCTCCTGCTCTCCTCCTCTTTCCCGAAGCTACCGAATGGAAAAAACATTGTGTTTGCATCCCCCCCCCCACAACCATTTTTGTCTGGATCTTTGTCTCCACTCTACCTCTTCCTTCCTATCTTCAAGCAACAACTCTTCTAAAAGCCTTGCCCTCTCAGCTACCTCATCTTGATCCAGTTCTCTCTGGTCATCCAATCTGTCAAACTGCACGACCCCTCCTAGGAGAATCCCCTCCGGGCCCTTCTGCCACCTCTCACCTCATTATTGTAATTCAACAAAAAAATCTTCAGCAATGCCAGCTTGCTTTCCCGACAGACCACCGCCGAACCATCCAGCTTCCATTCCACCCAACGCGAAGACACCTCATCCTTGAACCCTTCTTCCAGAAGCCAAGATCGCTCGAACAGGAAACAAAACCTTTTCCTCGTCTGCTCCTCAGATGACCAATGAATCGGTGTATGATCCGAATGGGCTCGGGGCAAGGCCCAAGCATGAGAGGGGGAAAAAGTCAGCCCCCTCGGGTGAGAGCAAGAATCTGTCCAACCGAGATCTGGATCTATCATTGCGCCAAGTATACATGCAACTCGACGCATCTACTATCGTCAAGCCCAGCATATGAATGAGGTTCTTAAATGCTTTTGACTCTACGTCGCGACCACCGCCCTACAATTTTTATTAATTAAGAATAAGTGAAAAAATAGGGGAAAAAGCATATTTACATTATTATATACATAGTCAAAACATCATGTTTTCTTTGCCTTGTATTTTTTTTATATTAATTTCTATGCAATTTATTAAAACAAGGAACTAAGAAAATAAATTAAAAGAAATACATAAAAAGGACTAATTATATACAAAAAAATAATAGACTAAAGTTAGTGATTATATACAATGTTCAATTTGGTCCCAAAATAAAAGTTTCACTTCTGAACTTTGATTGTTGAGACTTTAATGTGCAAAAATCTAAGGTGAGAATAGATTCATAAGAGATTGTATGAGTAATATATGTGGCTTTTGGACTTTTTGTCTAAAACTAGGTTTGGGTTTATTTGAGATATATATTCAAGTTAGTATTTTTAAGCAGTTTTTTTATTTTTGATATGTATATGATAAAATGATTTCATTGAATCAAAAACTAAACAAGAATTTATTAAAGATATTTGAAGTTTGGGCTATTTACATGTGGATATATACAAGTTCAACTCGTTATTTTTGTTGCTTTTATATTAAATTATTTCTTGGATTTATTTATGAGATAAATTTACATAATTAAACCTTTTTTATTGCAAGATGTATTGTATTAATTTCTTTATGTTAAGTGTGTTTATTTGTCAATTATCCAAGGTTTTATGTTAAAATTATGATATTACATTACTGAATCATAGATTCATAAACAGTTCATTAGATTATCTCTTTTATTGAGTACTTGTTGAATAGTTAAATCCACATATATAGTCATTGCTGCCACTGGGTCCATCATGATTCTTCTCTCCTTTTGTTAGTTAATCGTTGATGTGTGTCATTATTATTATTGTTACTAAGAAGATATTTTCGACTATAAAAATAATTTTGCAATGGAGGTGGGAATTGAGTAACAAGTGGACATCCATGCCACTCGCATCTAGCGTACTCGTGCTTGAGTCCTTCTTGCCTAAAAGTTTGGATGGAGGGCAAACATCTGATGGCTATAAAGCCAATTTTTTTGTAAACAAAATACATCATAACATGTGATGTTCCTGTTTTGATCTTGACAGATGCATTTTTTATGGGAGCTCGCCTCCCTTGAATGGCCAACAAGAAATGGACACATGTACAAAAAGCACAGTACAAGTAGATCAATATGATTGAACTATAGGCCATGGCACTCATGATTAGATCCTATACTACTCAAGAAGATCAGATCACCAAGTTATTTAATTGCTATCATAATCTTATAATCAATAATGACCGAGGCAGTTTCCTGGGATGATGAGAAAAGCATTCCCATCAAGACTTACATACAAAATCCTTGCGCGTAAGATGAATGAGAATGGACCAACGTTCAGAAAATAGAAGCATGGGGTTATAGAAAAACGTAATATTAAGGTCAATAAGAATCGAATTTGATTAACTGGTCAAAACTACAAGTGCATCTAAACACATCAAATTTCGTTTCAACACCTGAAAAAATCCTATATTACGAATAACTATGAACTGCTCAAATTAAGTTGAATCCCTACATAGGTCGGTTGAATCCTTTGGGGAAGCAAGCCTTCAAGCACATGTTGGTGCATGCCCGTCCGTTCGAGCCATTTGAGCACCTCCTCACACAGTCCGGCAAACAGCCGGTACCTCCTGCCGCCCACGCTGCCGTTGACACTAGCATTGTGAGGATCATGATCGTAACAAGGAGCCTCATCAGCATGACCATTTTTACTTCACGTCCGCTTCCCTCTGTTGTGCTGATTTAATAGAGAGTTAAGCTGGTGATAAAGATGTCGTCGTCGTCAAACTATGCATCCTCCTACACGATATTTATACAGTGTAATGGGAGAAGATGAAAGTCTGAGAGGTGGACAGTAGCCCCCGCTTTTCTCCTTTTCGATGGTTGTGGTAGATCTGCATGAAATGCCTCCGGTCTCGTAGCAACTGTATTGGACCGGGTTTTATGGTCACATTGTTCCCGAAATGTGTCATTTGATTATGAAAGTACGTTCATTTGCCGTGGAAAAGATGTAATATATTTCGTCATTTTTTGTTGTTAATAACGTGGGAATGTCACACTGGAGGTAGATATGCACATGGTTGGATAGATACGGTTATAGATTGATCTTATCATTTTCATCATAGGAGGTGAAAGAATTTCAATTCTTTGTGATTTGCTTGAATGTTTTTTCTATAATTGGATTTATAATGTGATCTATAATTGGATTTAATATTATTCATTAAGTGATATATAGAATACAACGAGAGTGTATGTAATGTATACCACTCCTCCATATGAAGGATATGGAATAATTCTCAAGCGCATCACGGAAGCATGAGCGTCGTATCGAATACGACGAAGAACGACTAGTCGTACTAGTTGTTTGGTGCAGCAGAATTTAAAATTTCTATGCGATGAAACCACATGATCCAAGAACGATCTTGATCGTTTCATCTATAACCACAACAAGTATAAAGGAATACCTCTTGAAGCGTGGTTGATCGCTCTACGAAAAAAAGAGACCTCATGTCTCAAGTCCGATCGTCGGAGTAGAAGCTTGCGAGCGCGGGGATGAGTCGCGTGATCCTCGCAATCCAACGAGTTGATCCAAGCAAGGGGAACTCCTGATCACGTAGTACGAGATCGAACGTCCTCTTCGCGAGCGTAGCACTCCAAGAAGACGGAGAATCGAAGAACGTCGAAGCAGCGGCGCGGTGGTGAAGGCGACAACGAAGATCTCCCTTAGGGTTTGGTGAACGGCCACCAAGGAGAGGGAGAGAGAATTGGCGTGTGGGGAGAGAAAGAGAGAGAGACGTGCTTTCAAAAGCATGTACAAGAGAGCATGGTATGCCTCTCTATTTATAAGGTTTTAGGATCCATGGATCTCAATCCATTGGACATATAAAATCGATGGATGAGATTGATTAATGTCTATTCCAATGGTCAAGATTGTTGTTGGAAAAAACCAACAACTAATAGTTTCGTTTTGATCAAATATATTTGACAAATCAAATATACATCAATCCTAAAATTAAACCAATCAAATAAGGGAGATTACCAACATGGAGATTGCCTCCTCTTGTATCATGGTGGACGGCCACCAATTTCCATATTGGTTAAGGTGGCCGTCCACTTGATTGCAAGTGGGAGCAATCTCATGTGATTTCATGAGATTGCAAATCTCCATGGAAATCTCCTTTATTTAATACAACAACTTTTGCTGTGATTTATTCTTCAAAAATATTTCATAATTAATTTTGAGAATATTGCAATCTTGACATTGGAAATTTGTGAATCACATTAACAACCCAAAATAAAATATAATTTACATTTTCAATTAATTACACAATGTGTATCCAATACACATTAATAATTAATCAACAAATATAAATTATAATTAGCTCTCTCTAATATATTATAAATCACATGTATAATATATTATGAATAATTGGATATTGCCATCCACATTATCTTTATCCATAATAATTGATGAATACTCATTCATCACTCTTTATTCTTATATTTTAGCTACAAAAACCTTTACAAATGCATGTAGATATGTGTAAATAAAAATAATTACCAAAAGCATGCATTGTGTAAAAACCTATAATTAGCATGTTTTTGTGCAAAAATAAAAGAATAGAGATTAAAAAGAAAAAGAGGGAAATATTGAGAATAAATATTGAGCAACCTAACCCAAGGGAGGGCTCAGCATGGGCCTGACCGCTTAAAAGCCAAAGTAGAGGGAGATAGGGGCTCATGTGTGTAAATATATATGTAAATAAACAAAATATTTTCCTCATAAAAATAGATGCAAAATTGGTTTGTAAATACTTGTACATATTTATAAGTATAAAAACAAGATAAAAATGAAAGAAAATCAAAAAGAACAAAAACATCACTATCACCTTGTATATAGACCACTATACCTATATTTATTTAACATTATAAATAAATAAAATTAATTTCCAAAATTCTTGTAAATATCCTATATTATAGAGTGTAAATAAATAAAATAAAAAAACAATTAAAACAAAAACAAAATAAAAATAACAAAATAAAAAACACAAAAATATATTGTAAATATACCATGTATATAAATGTATATATTTATTTCACATATGTATATAAATAATAAAAATGAAATAAAAATACTCTTTTATTCCTTATTTTATAATAAATAAATAAAATATAAAATGAGAATAAAATTGTATAAAAATAACAATTAAAAATCAAAAATTAAAAACCCTAAATATTGTACATATACCTATATGTAACTATAATGTATATACCTTATTTTTTTCGAAAAATTTATGAAAAATCACTAAAAAATAGAAAAAAATAAAAAAAAAATATTTCATGTTTTAACTTTTTGCTAAATCGGCCCCTAGCTACCCTAATTTTCACTTCTAAGATCCAGCCACGTGGCCGATCCCTATTGGCCCTGGGGATGTTGACCGCCCGGTCAACTACCCCCCCAGGAACACTTCACACGGGTTCTTAGCGGGTAACCCATCTTCTCGGATTTTTAGCGCTCAAACCTGAATCACCCCCACTCAAACCCCAGGTCCGATTTGATCTTGATATACCCGAGACCCTCGCCAGAGCTCCTGCATCGGGATCCGCGTGCCTCCACGCCCTACTCGCGCCTGTCTTCCCGGACCCTTCCAGCATATATAGCCTTGCTCCGCCTCCTCATTGCTCATCTTTGGCCATTTGATTCCACCCCCAGTGAGCTCCAGCGTGCTCGTGAGAGTGACAGCTCGCGTTCTGTGCTGTTGAAGCGAGGAGAGGGAGCGTGACCACTTATCCGGCGAAGCTTCCCCGCCTTGCTCCGCCACCAGCTGGAGCTCGAGCCTCGGAGGGAGACGCTCCTCGAGGCAAAGACCCAGAGCATCCTTAGCTCATCCCCAGTCTCGTCAGCCACCAGGTAGCTCCGTCGTTCTTTCCTTTTCTTTGATTTTCCATTACGCCCAAATCACTCCGCCACCGTCCATCGTCGATTCCGATCGATTCCGACCACCATCCGACCATCGGGCTTCACCATAGCCATCGCCTCCTTCCCACGCACCTTCTCCATATCCCCATCCATCCCAGCTCGCACAGGAGCTGGGATTCGAGCTCCACCGTCCCCCCCTTCGCCAGAGCTCGCCCATATCGCCCCATCGTTCATCGTCACCCCGCCTAACCGGGTCGAGGCAGTTTTCCCTCGACCCGCGAGCCTCCTGGACTGTTTTGCAGGTTCAATGAGGGCCATCTGAGGCCCTTCGACATCGAGCCAGGAGCTTCACCTCAGCCGACCTCGCCGGAGCTCTCCAGAGCTCGGCCGGAGCCTTCGATCTTCCCCATCCTCTTCTCTATCCATCTGCTTTCCCACCCTCACCTCCCTTCAGTCTTCCTCTTCTATTCTCCTTTTCCCCTAGATGATGGATCCCCCTCATTGTGAGCCGACTCTTGCGGCTTTTTCTTCGCTATCTGACCATCAATCCAGTCCACCTTCTAGGGAGGTCGGATCTCCGACCAACCTCCCGCTCCCTCCCTCCCTTTCATCTCACTACTCTGGGCATGCTGTGCGAGACGTCCGAGGATACCCGATAGAGCAGATGCGAGACCCGGACGATGCTGATGCTGAGTTGAGAGCGCACTCCGTCAGTGACCAGAGAGAGCAGTGGAGATCAGCAGACATATCCTATTCCAGAAGGATGGAGGAGCAGATAGCACATGGAGCTCAGTCAGCTTCTATATTACATCCATTTGTTTTGGATTTGGATTCCATTCAGCGACTACCGACATTTTCAGGAGAGGCGCACGACGAGCCTTATCTTCACCTGTCCGCTTTCGAGGAGTTCTGTAGAGCATAGAGATATTCAGACGTCACTGCAGAGGAGCTGATGATCAGGACCTTCCCCTTCACGCTTCACGACAGAGCCATGAGATGGCACCGACGATTGGGGAGGACATTCAAGACATGGGGAGAGCTACGCCGAGAGTTCTTGCAGAGATACTTCCCTCCACGTAGAGCAGATTTCATGCGGTCTTTGATCATGGACTTTTCAGTAGACCCCCAGGAGCCATTGCACGAGGCATGGCCGAGGTTTCTTGACCTCTTGAGGAGATTCCCTGAGCACAGACTTCCACTTACAGACTTGATAGAGATCTCCATGCGGGGGATGACCGCAGAGCATATAGCACTGGTGATTACCACATGTGGCGATTCACACCGCAGTTCCGACATTCACCTATTGGATACCATCTCGAGGCTACTTTCATAGAGTTCTTCTCCACGAGATGCCTTGGTCGGGACAACACATGCGGACGATGCAGTACCAGTGCGGTGTGTCACTTTACATGATGAGTCAGCTTCTACACACCAGCCCGAGGACTTGGAGCAGACAGCACCACTGACAGAGGAGATGACTGCCATAGCAGAGGTTCGGACCCAGAGTTTACTTGAGTTCCCGTTGGTTTTCCAGCTGGAATTCGAGTCAAGCCCCAGACTTCTTAGTTGACGAGTCTTGGATATCAGATCTTCTGATACTCCAGGAGACAGAGGAGCCCCAGCTTTTGCAGCCATTGACTCAGCTACTTCAGATTCCAGTCTCGGATGTGTCAGTTTCCTTCCTGCAGAGACACTTCTTGGATATAGACAGTCACCAGGACTCACCCCAACAACCACAGCTAGATGAGGGACATCACTTTGAGAGTACAGACACAGAGAGTCCCGTCTTCGAGCCTTTTGTCCTCCACTTTGTTGAGATAGATACACTTCCTGAGGACCAGCTGACAGCCAGCATAGCCGCAGAGCGAGGATCAGCCGCAGACACTTTGCCAGCTTTCGCGGTGTTGACTAGTACCTTCTCCCGTTTCCAGATTGCCGAGACTTACACTTCCGATGATGATGATGCAGCCTAGTGCACCGAGTGGATACTTGATAGCAGCGCAGATGTCGATCTAGATCCTGATCCTCTTCTTGTCACTTCTGATCTTGCATCTTTCCCCGAGGGTTATCTGCGGGAGGATGCCGCACTCGATGAGTACTCGGGTTCACCTTCTGAGAGTGTTTCCGATCTGCCGGAACACGAAACCGAGTCTTTAAATCCATCTGATTCTGATTCTTCTCACCTCGACAACCCTCGTGAGGATGATCCCATTCTGGAGATATTCGATGATTTGCCTGCTCTGATTCTATTTGATGCATCGGATGTCAGTCCTTTTCGAGAGTCTCCTGATCCTGATTGTCCATACCTGTTTGAGACACTGATTGACGTGGAGGATTCCATTACTGATCCATCCTTCTCCATGTTTGATTTCTTCGGCTCTATACCATCACTCCAGTCTGATCCAGAGCCGAGGATTTCTTTTGTGCTACCGGAGCCCGACCACTTACCTCCATATCTTTGGCCGGTAGCAGACACCCGCCTGATTGCATACTTGGGTATCTTACTTTACACTGTTGAGTTCGTCGTTGTTCTTCTACCTAGACTGCGGCGACAGTACGACATTCGACTTACCGATGCCGTCCTGAACCTTGATACTGCATTATCCTAGCCTTTGCGCCCAGCTAGGGGCGTAAAATCTAGCGCTTGTTGAGAGGCACCTCAACATTGTACTCTTTTGTTTATACGTGTTTCGTCTTGTTTTGATCTTTCTTTCTTCTGTTCTTGTTTTCACCCCAGGTCTCGCTCAGGATTACCTTTGCTATACTTAGGATATTGCTCATCCTAAGTATAGGGGGGTGAAAACATCGGGTTGTTCTTCATTCTGTTTCATCACTTCTGTTGTTGCCTATACTTAAGGTTCATCACCTTAAGTATAGGGGGAGTGATGCCCCTCTTTCTTGCATATATTCGTTCATTTTCTTCGTGTTTTGCTACCCCTGTTTTGCTGCCTATACTTAGGGATATTTCACCCTAAGTATGGGGGGGGGGGGTAAACCCTGTACATTCTCCACTCGGTCTTCCCTTAGTATACAACCTGCTATACTTAGGATTACTTGATCCTAAGTATAGGGGGAAGACCCGAGACCCTCTTGACTTTTCTATTTCATCTTTGTATATAGCCTTTCTTTTCACTTCCCTATACCTAGCACGAGTTATGTCTTCTTCATCGCTCTTGACTCTGAGGACATCGTTCGAGCTAAGTATAGGGGGTGTGTATATATTTCATATATACTCTAGCCATAACTCGTACTTTGTGTGAGTGTGTTAATAAATAAAATGGCTAAAAATCACAAAAAATAAAAAATTTTTCATGTACATAAACTTCTTTTATTTGCACATAAATAGCTAGTGTACAAACTATTTTTGTAAAAATGATTTCAAAAATCTTTTGTGTAAAGTTGTGTAATATTTTCTTATCAAAAATATAGTACAAAATTTTTCCAAAATGTTTTGAAATAAAAAAGTTTGCAAAAATCGTGTGTAAATTTGTGTAAATATCTTTTTGCAAAACTTGCTCTTCATGCATCATCCATTCATGATTTCAAAACATTTTTCAAAAATTTTTTTTGCATGTTTGTAAAATTTGTGTAAATAGCATCTTTTTGTACATATGTATATAGTTTTTCTGGATGATAGTTGACATTTAAACTAGCCTGGAATCAAATTGAGAAATGGAGCTTGATTAAGATCTTAATCCACCTAATTTCTAAGAGGAATCTTATAGGGCTTAGGTTTAAGGCTTTTCAGGTCCATGGTGACTTAATTCTTTGAGTCCACTAGGCTATGATCACATGTCATCTCAATGAGCCTAAGTAGAGCACTTAACAACAACACATGACTCATATAGATTATGGCTTTACTTGGACACCAACACTATGCACCGAGCTCTCTACGGATGAGGTGGTGAGGAGGCAGTCTTCCTTGACTTGGGGTAGCATATGAGGGTAGTACTTCTAGGCGGAACCTCTCTTCTTCTTTTAGTGAAGGAAGTGCGTCTCAACTTGGTCTGGTTGCCATGAGGTCCAACGACGGGAGTTGTGGGTTGCAATAAAGCTTCAAAAGAGGGATAGTCTACTGGCTCAAGAGGAAAAACTCCTTGTATATATGTTGCACATGTATATGTTGTATAGATGCACGTGAAAAAAATGTGTGCAAAAAGAAAATAACTCCAAAAAAAGTGGTGGGTCTGAGAGAAAATGATAATCCCACCGGAGCATGTATATAGAGTGCAATAAGCAAAGCTTGGTTTCATGATCCACCTGATGTAGCTTGCAGCAGGGAGACTTGGCTACACTGGTCAAGCTCCCAAGGGTACTTGGCTACACTGGCCTTGACCCATTCTCTTCTTCCTCCTCTTCTTAAGCCGGTTGAACTTGAACTTAGAAGGGAATATCCCGCTCCTCGAGGAAAGAGTGGCCAGATTGAGGTCATAGAGTTACCTTGTTGGGGAGGGTTGTCAAGTTGCCATTTCTGAGGTGGAGAGCTTAGACCTCACATTCACAGGACAAGAAAAGATTCATGGTCTTCAGGGTTTGTGATTGATGACTTGTTCTGATCTGGAGCATTGAGGAGTCTTGGTTATAGATTGGTGGAACTTAGAGGCTGTTGAGTTTTAGACTGAAGTCCAAATAAGGTTCCGACACATTAATAAATCCAAAGATCTGATCGAGCTCCATACCTTAATTTAATGAAGGTAAGTTTAATAATCAACCTTGATCCATGTTTCATTCTCTTTTTCTTTTTCTTTATTTCTTTTTCACTTCTTTTTCAAATAAGTGTTTGCTAAGGGACTAGCAAAGTTAAGTATAGGGGGGTGATGAATACTCATTCATCACTCTTTATTCTTATATTTTAGCTACAAAAACCTTTACAAATGCATGTAGATATGTGTAAATAAAAATAATTACCAAAAGCATGCATTGTGTAAAAACCTATAATTAGCATGTTTTTGTGCAAAAATAAAAGAATAAAGATTAAAAAGAAAAAGAAGTGAAATATTGAGAATAAATATTGAGCAACCTAACCCAAGGGAGGGCTCAGCATGGGCCTGACCGCCTAAAGCCAAAGTAGAGGGAGATAAGGGCTCATGTGTGTAAATATATATGTAAATAAATAAAAATATTTTCCTCACAAAAATAGATGCAAAATTGGTTTGTAAATACTTGTACATATTTATAAGTATAAAAACAAGATAAAAATGAAAGAAAATCAAAAAGAACAAAAACATCACTATCACCTTGTATATAGACCACTATACCTATATTTATTTAACCTTATAAATAAATAAAATTAATTTCCAAAATTCTTGTAAATATCCTATATTATATAGTGTAAATAAATAAAATAAAAAAACAATAAAACAAAAACAAAATAAAAATAACAAAATTAAATACACAAAAATATATTGTAAATATACCATGTATATAAATGTTTATATTTATTTCACATATGTATATAAATAATAAAAATGAAATAAAAATACTCTTTTATTCCTTATTTTATAATATAAATAAATAAAATATAAAACGAGAATAAAATTGTATAAAAATAACAATTAAAAATCAAAAATTAAAAAACCCTAAATATTGTACATATACCTATATGTAGCTATAATGTATATACCTTATTTTAATTTCGAAAAATTTATTAAAAATCACTAAAAAATAGAAAAAAATAAAATAAAAATATTTCATGTTTTAACTTTTTGCTAAATCGGCCCCTAGCTACCCTAATTTTCACTTCTAAGATCCAACCACGTGGCCGATCCCTATTGGCCCTGGGGATGTTGACCGCCCGGTCAACTACCCCCCCAGGAACACTTCACACGGGTTCTTAGCGGGTAACCCATCTTCTCGGATTTTTAGCGCTCAAACCCGAATCACCCCCACTCAACCCCAGGTCTGATTTGATCTTGATATACCCGAGACCCTCGCCAGAGCTCCTGCATCGGGATCCGCGTGCCTCCACGCCCTACCCGCGCCTGTCTTCCCGGACCCTTCCAGCATATATAGCCTTGCTCCGCCTCCTCATTGCTCATCTTTGGCCATTTGATTCCACCCCCAGTGAGCTCCAGCGTGCTCGTGAGAGTGACAGCTCGCGTTCTGTGCTGTTGAAGCGAGGAGAGGGAGCGTGACCACTGATCCGGCGAAGCTTCCCCGCCTTGCTCCGCCACCAGCTGGAGCTCGAGCCTCGGAGGGAGATGCTCCTCGAGGCGAAGACCCAGAGCATCCTTAGCTCATCCCCAGTCTCCTCAGCCACCCAGGTAGCTCTGTCGTTCTTTCCTTTTCTTTGATTTTCCATTACGCCCAAATCACTCCGCCACCGTCCATCGTCGATTCCGATCGATTCCGACCACCATCCGACCATCGGGCTTCACCAGAGCCATCGCCTCCTTCCCACGCACCTTCTCCATATCCCCATCCAACCCAGCTCGCACAGGAGCTGGGATTCGAGCTCCACCGCCCCCCCTTCGCCAGAGCTCGCACATATCGCCCCATCGTTCATCGTCACCCCGCCTAACCGGGTCGAGGCAGTTTTCCCTCGACCCGCGAGCCTCCTGGACTATTTTGCAGGTTCAATGAGGGCCATCTGAGGT
This sequence comes from Ottelia alismoides, assembly GCA_037367405.1. Classification (NCBI taxonomy): domain Eukaryota; kingdom Viridiplantae; phylum Streptophyta; class Magnoliopsida; order Alismatales; family Hydrocharitaceae; genus Ottelia; species Ottelia alismoides. Next base: position 780,004 of record JAZKJV010011279.1, on the reverse strand, counting down.
CCTTCGACATCGAGCCAGGAGCTTCGCCTCCGCCGACCTCGCCGGAGCTCTTCAGAGCTCGGCTGGGTCATCGGAGGACACCAGCAGCTGCGCAGCGCCACGCCGGAGCTTCCCCGATCCTTAGGCGCAGCAGGGGAGGTCAGGAGCGCACGCACTGGGCCGGCGAACTTCGCCGGCCACCTGTTCTTCCTCGACCTTCGGCCGCCGTCCGATCAGCCATCCCGCTCCAGTTGTCATCTAGACCGTCCGTTCCCGGAGCCGCCTTCACCGTCAGATCTGAGGAGGACTGATCTCAGCCGCTCGATGCTCGAGGTTTAGCCACAGAGAGCCACGACCGTTGATCACACCACGTGGCTTAACCCCGATCGTCGGATCACTTCGAGGACCCCAGTCTTGGAGCGCCAGCCGATCCCCACCGTTGATCACGCCACGTGGCGTCCCATCCTGCAGTCCACATTAATAAAGGGTAAATTACCCTTAGGCCCTCCTGTTTATTTCATTTCGCATTTAGTCCTGTAATTAGTTAGTTTAGTTGTTTAGTTTTTGGGATATTGCATAGAGACCCTGGTGCTTGCATTTATTTGCTGATATGCCCCTGTGCGTTGTGTGACACGTGCATCGACACGTGATTTTCTGGTTTATTTGCAATATAGGCCCTGTAGTTCTGGTTGTTCCTGAATGAATGAAAGTTTTTGTTTATTTGCATTTATACCCCTGGCGTATTTCATTTGAGCATGTGCGTGATTTTTTGGGTTATTTGCAGATAAGCCCCTTGGCTTTTGGTACCTGTTACCAAATAGCCCTCGGAACTTATTTTCTTTACATTTGGGTCCCTGAGTGCCCCAGGCACGCACGTAGCACGTGTCTTGCTGGGTTAATTGCACCAGACCCCCCCAGACTTCCGGGTATTTGCACTTTGGTCCCTGTGCACTATGCCCCCTCTTTATTTTTGAATAAAATAGCAAATTACCTCCAAATCCAACGAAAATTAGACACATGGCTCCTGCCACAGTGTAAAATTTTCGAGAATTTTTAGGATATTTTCATTTAATTTGATATTTTTGAAAAATCAAAAACCTCCATTTCGTTACTGTCTAGGTCTAAAAATCCAAAAAAAATATTAAATAGTGTCTAAAATTAAAAAAAATTATCTACTGCTTGTTTTGTTGTGTTTGATTTTCTAGCCAATTTTGGCTATTTTTCATTAATGAAAACCACTAAAAATTGAAAAACACTTGAAAACCTATAAAAATTCTAATAATTAAACCAAAAATCCAAAAATAATAAATTAGGTGCCTAAATTTTCCTTGTTTTATTCTCTTTACAGGAAAATTACCTTCAAGCTAATTTGGGGCCTTTAGATATTTTATCTAGGCCCTTTTAGCTCGGCTGGACAGTACCTACTGTTTTGGTCACTTTTTGATTTTTAGAAAATTAAATAAATATCAGAAAAATCCCAAAAATTCAACAAAAACACTAAAAACTATAAAACACATAAAAACATTTTTGTTAGAATTTTTGGTTGATTTTTAGTAATTTTAATAATTTGTTGAAGTGTATAGTTCCTTGGCTTTCATTATTTTCTTAATACAATAAAAATCCAAAAAAATATAAAATAATTAAAAACCACCAAAAATATCTTCTTATTTTATTTTATACCCTTTTTGACTACTTCGTAGGCCGCAAGGCCAACCCGTGCTCCTTGTGATCGACCCTGGTCGCTATACCATGTTAAATTAATAGTAGGACCGCTATCTTGTTTTTGATTGATTTTCATCCATCTTGGTGGTCTATTTTTCTTGATTGACCTAGCTGAGTGATTGAGGTCGCAACGACCGATTGATACCTTTACCTTGGTCATTTGGCTTAGCCGGTCATCCATAATTAAATCACATTTAATTATATTGGATAATTTCCACACACATCAAGATATATAAATCGCATTTAATTATCAATTTCTTAATGCTTAGATCTTATGGGATTATTCTTGAACCATTCAAGAATAATGTGATTTCTCCGCTGACACTTGGAGATAAGGACAGAGCGATTGTATTGTTCCACGTATAGTGACTTGGATATTGAGATCACTTCTAAAATCCAGATCCCAAGGGCCTCTCATAGATCCTTGATTAAATCAAGACCGTAAACCTAATCTTCTCATTGCATCTGAATCTCATTCAGATTAAAGTCCAATACATGGACTAAGATTAGGTTACTTCTCTACTGAGAGGAGTCACTAAAATCCAGACCTGTTTCATCACTCCCTCGGAATGGAAGCATCATGGTTATACAATCGTTTATTATCAAATCACCCTCAGGTATTCCCAATACCTGTACATCCTGCATATTGGAAGACCGATGATCATACTGAAGATATAGGTCACTTTTACACTGTCATCTTCAGGGTTTGATCATTAAGTTTGTCAATCTTGGTCTTTTGGGATTTGGTATAGATCATATGCTTTCACAAAGCATATATCTTACCTTTAAAATTCATGTCATGCTTCCAAAGCATGACGACCATGCATGGAATTTGATTAGTCCCAATACCTCATGAGTGAGCTCATGTCTCCCGGTTCACAAGTTAACATGTATGATCCCATTGAGAGATCGTATTACTCATATGCCCTTACATGCACACTAGCTCGCCGGTGTATAGACCTTGGTCAGGTCATCAACCTATTGGTCTGCCAAATGTACATACTCAGACATATAGCATCACATCTATCACTGGTCAGAGGATGTGTGCCTATGTTGTGACAACATTCAACACAGGTCTTTGGTTATCTCGATCTCGTTAAGTCAACCCATTTACTCAACTAATCTGATCCCTCCGAATCACTATTCCCATGCAGAGGACCTACATCAAGAGGTCGATCAGATATCAACCTAATGAGAAAGGATTGCCATCTCCTACTCAGGCTGGAGATCATCACTTGACAATCATTTGATGATGCTTGATGAGTCCTCTATCTAACTCCTTCAATATTCATCTAAGCATCAGACTCTATGATTCAATCAATGAATCAACAGCCGTATGATTATCAAGTTGGCCATGGTACATAACCCTTATTGTACAGAGTGACCTTATAGCGCATTCATTCAATCAATCTCAGAAAGGGGAGTGAAAAATAATCAATAACTTTTATTGATAAATCATTTATTACAATAATTATTGTAGGAATGGTTCGCGTCGGTCTCACATTGCTAACACCATATTCCAGTAAATGTTTTATTTAGCCGATATTTGGTTATAAGTTCTATCATATATCGATAATATGGGCAAAAAAACACATATTTGTCTCTCTAGTCTTTTAAAAAAACCCTATATATAGGTACATTTACGTCTCTAGTTGTGGAATTTTATATAATATATGCCAATATTTGATTTCGGTATTTATATAATATACGAGAAAAAAGACTACGTTGTTGAGATTCATGAAATGGTATGCTCATCACTCATCTACCTTTGATTTTGTCCTGGGGTGAGCAAATATAAGTGGCTATGCCTTGGAGCCTACCCAGTTTCAAATTCCGAATCAAACGAGTGGTTGAGAGGTGACGAACCTAGAAATTATATGCAGTTGAATTGCATACTCCCCTACTTTGTGTGTGTCTTATAGTTGTCTAATACGTGTCTATATTGCATTTCAAGTTGTCCAATCTAACAATTTTAAATATGATATTATACCTTTTACAAGCTAAATGTGTTATCAATGTCCAAATCAAAAATAAAAACATGATAATGCATTTATTTGTTTTCGAGTGGGTTATCTCATTAGGAAGTAAATCCATTGACCAGAAGAAAACACAATATGCAAGGCGACGACAAGGCAACTCTAAAAGTGATGTGTAACGGAACGGGTCACGCCAACCGATGGAAGCATGCGATAGTAGATCGCGCGACCGAACCGTTACTAAAACATGCATGGTAATCAATGAGCAAACGAAATCATTCTCAAAAGGATCCATAAAATCCAATTCAACCAATAGTTCCATTATTACATCAGTCGTAAGGGTATACTTGCAAAAGAAACTAAATAATTTTACAACATGACTCTCTGTTCCAGTGGGGATACAGATATCCATCATAAATCATGTAACTATCCATATCACGTTGAATGTCTCGTTTAGTCTGCCACACAGAGTTGATTTCTTAATCGAACATGTTCCGTACTTGAAATAAAGAAACATATATTTGCATGAGCCTAATGCTCAGTATGCATCGGGGTCCATGCATGGGAATTCTAACGTTTTTTTTCACTCGTTACATTTCATATACTTGAGTACCCTTGGATAAATGTCATTGCGTGTCTAGATGCCCCATGCATGTCTAAGTCGTTCCCTAACAAGTTTCATATTGATTCTTTCATAAATATGAATATGCATGTGCAATATACATAAAAATTACATAAGCTATCATTATTTATCATAAGGTGTGTGTTTCATGAAATCCATAACATGTATATGTATCATTTATCAATTAGATCATTCTTTTGTATTAACCCCTTAACTAGCTTTTGCATGCCTTGACGGTTTATTAATCTTAAACTATGTCCTTGCATAACATAAAATGGTTTATTCTTTAATTAATCTATTTTCTCACATAACATGTATTGGTTTATCTTTATAAACCATTTTTTTCATAACCTATAATGATTTATCTTTATAAATCATTTCATTACATACTTGTAATGGTTTATCATTATAAACCATTTTCTTGCATGACTTTTCAATACAGTTACACATATACCTTAACATTAACAAAATTGCACATATGCATATGACATTAACATGATTATACATATGCCCACGGCATTAACATAATTGTACATGTTAACATAATTGTACATATGCCTATAATATTTCAGTATTTACGGTTGTCTTGATTGTTAGATTCTTAGGTGGCTTTGATGGCTTTGCTGACTTTACCGCTGGTACTAGCGGTCCATAACATAACATGACAGTGTAGCTACAGCATTAGAGGACTTAGCTTTTGCCTCTGTGGTTCCTTGCAACCAAACATCCCTTGCGACGTTGGCCCTTGGGCCCACGATATCTGGAATCTAGAGGTGGCTCCCACCAAAAGGTATAGCACTTAGCTCTGCTTATCGTTAGTAATTACAACAGTAGAGGACTTAGCTTTTGCCTCCATGGTTCCTTGCAACCATACGTCCCCTGAGGCGTTGCCCATTGGACATACGATAATTGGACTCAAGAGGTGGCTCCCACCATTAGGTGTAGCACTTAGCTCCGCTTATCGTCATCATGTCGTTATTCATATTAAGGAAATTCCAATCATTTTAATACCATTTTCTTTTCCATGCAATAGCGCTTCATTAGAACGTTTTAGTTCCAACATCTTATTATTAACCTTTACTACTTGATAGCTTGAATAATCACTATGGGATGTGAAATACATAAAGATCTTATCATAATAATGGTTTTAACAATAAGAGACATAGTCGGTACTTTTTATATAACTTTCACAATAATGAGTTGATCGTAGGATTTATCAAAAAAATTACATTCAAGCGATGCAAATGACATCATAGAGACTTAATTTATTAGATATGTATATTTGTAAAAATTTTACATAATGTATAACAAATTATATCCATAGACATGTTGTTTCGAAATTTATGAGTATCTCCACGAGACTTTTGTAACCAGCGTGCGTTATCAATTACTTGACGATAACAAATTCATGGCTTAAGTGTATAGATCATGGTTGAAGGTAATATTACAGATAAACCTTTAATCTAAAATACAACTTTACGTAAATGCTTCCCATTCATGGTTGATTCACGAGTGTCGGAAATTATTTTAAGATATAATCCAACACAATGATATGATTTACCCTCAATAGTTATGTTTGACGGACAATTCTTGTAATCAAACATACACTAATTACTTGATGTAACTATGCAACAATCATGGTAACTCAAATCCTTTCTCTTGTAACAAATATCTTGTCAAGAAATTTTTTCGTAAGGTAACATAATAAATCATTAAATTGTGATTTCTTGACAAAAATCAAGCATCAAATAAAATCATAGAATGATACCATATATCCGTGGTCTATTATTGTGAAAAATAAACATCCATATCTATACAACGTAATGTCATTGTTGATGATCACCACTCTAACTAAAGAATCATATAATCAGAATCGTAATGTGATTAAAGAATCGACTAATGATAAGTTACCATCTGACGTTACTAATATTTTTTTCGTGAACACTTTATTCTATCTTCCATAAGGAACATGGACATCTTCTTCTTCTTTTGACATATATATAAATCCAACGGAAGGTAAAGGTCTACGTAGGGATCGGGGCATATACATACTTATTATACTAAGAAATCGACACATATATTTAAATGCATTTTTCCGACCCTTATAATTATTTATATGTATAAACTTATGTCGACAAAATCTTCTAATGTCTTATTCAAAAAGAATCATTAAGCATATGTAGTAACAAACAAAACTGATACACTCATTTTATCCAGGATTTGAACTTTAATAATACGTAATCCTAAACCGGTACATACCTTTGGTCCAAATATTGTCTATCTACGAGGTGGTCATCGTGGCTCCTTGTCGTCACATATCTGCACTCCTCATTATCCGAGTCACTGCCGTCCCGCGACGAAGACGAATCGTGTTGAGGTCTCTCTTTCTCTAACTCTCTATATCTCTTCTTCTCTCTCTCTCCCCCCTTGCACACGAAATTGGGAAAGGAGAAGTGACGTGAGGGAGGGGGGATGCATTCAGACTAATGGATTTTTGTAGGTATAATGAGGAGGGAATAATTAGGTTAGTAACTCACAATTAATTGGTATTAAAATCCATCAATTAGCTTTCCAAATATAAATATTACAATATTGGTAATGAGTAAAGATGGAAACCTTGCTTGGATATTTTTTTCCAACTCACATTTGTTACAATTTACTAACCTTAAAAAAAATTCATCCTTGAAATTTCTTAGTAAAGAGACATGCCATATATTCATGGATTTCCTTTGCATCTTTGTACAATACTCTTCTTAGTAGCATGGAGTAGCTTTGATTCCAAAATATGTTCTTACCCACGTCCTTTTAACGAGAGGGTAATTTACAATGTATTCTTTATAATCCTTTATAGGGATACATCTTGATACTTGAGTGGTAACATATTAATATAAGATAGCTCAACTAACAAAAATTTGTCCATCCCAACCATGTGTGGCGACTGAGGTGCATGTACTCAACATATATTCTATCGCCATAATGATCCATTCTAAGTGATTAGTGGACTCCAAATGAAATTATGTAATAAACTTCAATAGAGTGCTCATAGCATCTTGAAAGCTTTCCTAATTGCAGCGTGTATATCATATTCGTTCAAACACAATTGATGTGGAATACAATATATGTCGATGTTGTCACTCACTTTTTATTAATCCAAACTCATGATCAATCAATCTAAGCAAATGCGAAAAGTTAGACAATCCAATCTACAATCGCTCCAATGGTATCATACTGATGTATCCATATCTTGGGTAAATCTGTAACAAAATCCATGCGATAGGCTTTAATACCAATTTACTATCTCCGAAAGTTCAAACCATGGCTTGTTGTTTTCAGATGTTCCATCCCACTCTATTGACATATTAGGATTTTTGGAAAAATTCTATAGTATTTGTCTTAATCATTGGCCACCAGTTATATCATGAGAGTCAGGTATGGATAAATAGTGTACATCAATCTCTGAGATTTATAAAATGTCTCATATCTTAACTTATTGTCACCAAGAATCTAAAATCTTTAATTGTATGTCACATCCTCATAATTCTATTAATATTATTCCTTATGGGGTGCTTCAAATATTTTTTAAAGATCAACATCTTTTCTACTACTTTTATCCTCTAGATTACTAAAAAATTTCTCATGCAACGATAATATCACCAATCTATTAGAGAAAATATTATCACTACTAACTCCAAGTCATGAGTAGGATACTACAAGTGAAAAGTTGGATAGTTACTCTATTGTGATCTTAATTGGTGTGATGTTTAATCAATACCCTTTTCATAAAAGCACACCCTAGTTTATTTTCCAGACGTATTCAATGTGAACTATAAGCCTCTAGTGCGTAAAGCTTCAAGTCAAGGTCATGGTCAACTTTTACTTAGAAAAACTTAAATCACACTCCTATAAATGTATAAACTTCTCATCCTTTTTGATGAGATTTGTCATTTCCATAGCATTATTTAATAAAATCCTACATGAATCATTGATTACTTTGCCATCCTAAAAATTTATGAATCTTTCTCAACTGACTCCAAGGCAATAAACCTTTCATCTTAATTAGGCAACTTCAATATCATCTTTCAATGAGACATGACTAGAGACATAAATTTGTCCAACAAGAACGTATAATTAGAGAACATTGCATAAAGTTGGTGTTGGAGTAGGATCTCGAATACAATATTGAGATGTACTTGGTGGTTCTCCCTATCACAAGAGTATATAACATTATCATACACAATTATGATCACAAAGTCATCAAAATATTCTGAAAATGTTGTATATATAAACTCTACAAAACCTACAAGAGTCCTTATGAGATCAAAAGACATGATAAAAAAATTCACAATGGTAGAATCTTATTTTGAAAGATATTTTTGAAATGTCCTCTTCCTTTAAATGTAGGTTTTTGGTACTCATATATGTGTAGATTGATAAAAAAGATTTTTTCCCTCAATAATCAAAATGAATAAATCATCGATCCAAACTATAGATATTAATGCCTCTAAGTTACCTTGTCTACATCTAGTATCTAACGTAGAGATAATGTGACTTACTTTTCACGAAGAGAAAAGTGCTCGTTATGGAGGAACATTAAGTCCTCAAAGAAAACTCCCTTGTAATATTGTAATTGTAACTGATTCTCTATCTCTTTAAATTCAACAGTTGTCATTTGATCAGGAGTTCTCAAAATAAATCTAGTTTATAAGATAACGTTGATGGCGAGTCCACATATCTATAAGAAGATCATTCTGAACGACCATCCAGAAAGGCATAATAAAACAATGTGACAACATCCAACTTTCATGATGAAATTGAGATGATTATGTACTAAGTACTAATTAATTGTGATGTGCAATACTTAACCAATAGTTCACTTGCTTCTAATTTGCACAAATCTTATTCTCATTCTTCTTGACTCATAACTTGATTGCACACTCTTTAATGATCTTATAACAATATCAAATATTAAAAGTCATGATCTCTCATTATCATCAGCATTTTCAAGGGAATGAAAGTTCAATAAAATCACTACATTTAATAGAATACATATCAGAAATATCTTGTATTCACTCAGTCAATCCATTGCTTAACTTTTTCATATCAGGTCTACCCTATAAGATGAATGGATATGAGAGTAAGGACCTTCAGTAAAAATCCACCAAAGCTTTGCACAAGATAATTTCACTGTTGAGTAATAATTATTACCAACTTTGGTAATGATTGGGGTGTGTCCTTTGCAATCTCATCATTTAATGATGACTCACGGTCTCGGATCACCTTAATTCCATAATGACAGGTCCTCTAGTAACAAAATCACAGGATCAATTAGTTGCATGTACTACCTAGGTTTAACACTATTTCATGTTAGTCATGAGTCACTATATGTTGTGGATATCCTATGCCCAGAGGAACTCTAGCTCTGATACCATTTGTAATGGAACGGGTCACGCCAACGGGCGGAAGCATGTAATAGTAGATCGCGCGATCGAACCGTTACTAAAACATGCTTGGTAATCAATGAGCAAAAAAAATCATTCTCAAAAGGATCCATAAAATCTAATTCAACCAATAGTTCCATTATTACATCAGTAATAAGGGTTTACTTGCAAAAGAAACTAAATAATTTTACAACATGACTCTCTGTTCCAGTGGGCATACTGATATCAGTCATAAATCATGTAACTATCCATACCACATTCAAAGTCTCGTTTAGTCTGCCACACGGACTTGATTGCTTAGTCGAACTTGTTCCGTACCTAAAATAAATAAACATATATTTGCATGAGTATAATGCCCAGTATGCATCGGGATCCATGCATGGGAAATCTAATGATTTTTTTGCCCGTTACATTTCATGTATTTGAGTACCCTTGGAAAAATATCATTGCGTGTCTAGATGTCCCATGAATGTCTAAGTCGTTCCCTAACAAGTTCCATATTGATTCTTTCATAAATATGAATATGCATGTGCAATATACATAAAAATACATAAGCTATCATTATTCATCATAAGGGGAGCGTTTCATGAAATCAATAACATGTATATGTATCATTTATCAATTAGATCATTCTTCCGGATTAACCCCTTAACTAGCTTTTGCATGCCTTGACGGTTTATTAATCTTAAACTATTTCCTTGCATAACATATAATGGTTTATTCTTTAATTAAATTATTTTATCACATAACATGTACTGGTTTATCTTTGTAAACCATTTTTTTCATAACCTGTAATGATTTATCTTTATAAATTATTTCCTTACATACTTGTAATGGTTTACCATTATAAATCATTTTCTTGCATGACTTTTCAATACAGTTACACATATACCTTAACATTAACATATTTGCACATATGCATATGACGCTAACATAATTATACATATACCCATGGAATTAAGATAATTGTACATATTAACATAACTGTACATATGCCTATAATATTTCAGTGTTTAGGGTTGTCTTGATTGTTACATTCTTAGGTGGCTTTGATGGCTTTGCTGGCTTTACCGTTGGCACTAGCGGTCCATAAAATAACATGAAAGTGTAGCTACAACAGTCGATGACTTAGCTTTTACCTCTGTGGTTCCTTCCAACCAAGTGTCCCTTACGACGTTGCCCCTTGGGCCCATGATATTTAGACTCTAGAGGTGGCTCCCACCAATAGGTGTAGCACTTATCTCCTCTTATCGTCAGTAACTACAACAATAGACAACTTAGCATTTGCCTCTGTGGTTCCCTGCAACCATACGCCTCTTGCGGTATTGCCCATTGGGCCTACAATAATTGGACTCTAGAGGTAGCTCCCACCATTAGCTGTAGCACTTAGATCCGCTTATCGTCATCATGCCATTATTTATATTGAGGAAATTCTGATCATTTTAATACCATTTTCTTTTCCATGCAATAGCGCTTCATTTGAACATTTTAGTTGCAACATCTTACTATTAACCTTTACTACTTGATAGCTTGAATAATCACTATGGGATGTGAAATGCATAAAGATCTTATCATAATAATGGTTATAACCATAAGAGACATAGTCAGTACTTTTTATATAACTTTCACAACAGTGAGTTGATCGTAGGATTTATAAAAAAATTACATTCAAGCGATGCAAATGACATCATAGCAACTTAATTTATTAGATATGTATATTTGTAAAAATTTTGCATAATATATAACAAATTATATCCATAGACATGTTGTTTCTAAATTTATGAGTATCTCTGATTAGCGAACCGAGCGAGCGAGGTAAATCAGGTATATCTAATGCGGTCGTTGCGACCTCAGTCGCTCAAGTGCTCAATCAAGAAAAATTCAGACCACCAATCGAAGGCAAAAATCGATGAAACTCAAGGTAGCGGTCTCGCTAAAGGATTAACCTTGTATAGCCCCCAGGGTCGAACTCGGAGAGCACGTGATGGCCTCGCGGCCTACGAAGTAGTCCAAAATAAAATTAAATAAAAGAAAACTATTTTTGGTGGGTTTTTAATATTTTATATATTTTTTTAGATTTTTAAATAATAGAGAAAATAATAAAATCAAGAAAACAAGCATCTTCATACAATTATTTAATCACTCAAAATTGATCCAAAAATTCAAACAAAAATATTTTTATATTTTTTATATTTTTTTATGTTTTTGGTGAATTTATGGTATTTTTCTGATTTTTAGGGAATTTTATAAAAATAAAAGAAGACTGAAAACCAAAGACACTGTCCAGTCAGGCTTCCACAACCATTTAAAAATGCCAAATGGTTGTTTCAAGGCCTGAAGGTAACTACAAGGAAAAATTAGAAGCTGGATTTATTATTTTTGGAGTTTTTAATTATTTATTAGAATTTTTCCAGGTTTTCAATGTTTTTCAATGTTTATATTTTATATAAGTCCAAAAATGACCAAAATTGGTCAGAAAATCAAACGCAATAAAACAAATGAAATTTATTTTTTTTAGAATTTTTGAAGGTGTTTTAATATTTTTTTGTGAATTTTAAGTCTGGACAGTAAGAAAAATTGATGTTTTTTAATTTTTAAAAATAACAAATCGGCCCCAAAAATTTCCCAAAATTCAGCGAAAATTCTACACAGTGGCAGGAGCCACGTGTCAAATTTTCACTTAATTTGGATATGATTTGATATTTTATTTAAGGCAACCAAGAGCCCACAGTGCATAGGGACCTCATTGCAATAAAAATATCTTTGGAGGGCCTAAAAATAACAAACCAAGAAACCCAGGGGGTCCAGGTGCAAAATATCCAAGGACTCACCACGACGCACGTGATCTGGGCATTCAGGGACCTAAATGTAAATAAAATAGTTCCAAGGGCTTTTTAGCAACAGGTGCTAAAAGCCCAGGGTACTATCTGCAATTTACCCACTAAATTCGATACATGCATGAATAAAACATTCACAGGGGTATATGTGCAAATATCTAAAAAGATTTTTCCATTTAATAGCAAGCAGAAAATACAGGCCCTTACATGCAATTTACCACAAACTACATGTGACGATGCACGTGACCACAACGTACATGGGTATAAAAGCAAATAAGACAAACTACCAGGTCCACTATGCAAATGTACCAAAATAAAATGAAATGGATAAAATATTTACAGGACTAATTAGTAAAAACAAAATGAGAAGGGCCTAAGGGAAATTACCCCTTATTCATATCCGAGGGCTGAGCAGCGGCCACGTGTCTGATCTAACGGCTGAAAGCGGTGGCAGCTCAACGATGAGCCCTCGGCGCTGATCCAACGGCGGAAGGCTCGCCACGTGTCTGATCGTGCGGCTCTGGTCAAGGCTCGCCTCTCCTCTGTCGCGGACGGTGCAGATGGCACCACGTGGCGATCTAACGGTGCGGTGGCAGCTCAACGATGAGCCCTCGGCGCTGATCCAACGGCGGAAGGCTCGCCACGTGTCTGATCGTGCGGCTCTGGTCAAGGCTCGCCTCTCCTCTGTCGCGGACGGTGCAGATGGCACCACGTGGCGATCTAACGGTGCTGGTGAGGGATGCCTCTTCGTATCAGTGGACGGTTCAGATTCAATCTTGCACTCCGGGGTCGGATGGACGGCAGAGGAAGGACCTGGAGGAACTCCTCGCCGGACGATCGGAAAAGACTCGCCTCAGTGGTCTGCAGCCAATGGGGGACTCCGATGGGACCGGGAACGTCAGAGACGCTCCGGCGATGGAGGCGGAGCTGGAGCTGCTGCTCCTGAATGTTCAGACCCTTAGATGGGCCTGTCTCGACCTGCAAAGCAACGCAACAGACTCCTGGGTCGAGGGCAAAGTGCCTCGACCTGGTTAGAGGTGATGGGGTAAATGGTGCGTCGGAATGGAGAAGCTCCGGCGAAGCGACGGCGGTGGAGCTTCAATCCCAGTTCCTGTGCGAACTGGGTTGAGTGGCTGGGTGAAGAACGTACGTGGGAGATGTGCGAAGGTGATGGACGAATCCGATGGTCGAGATGTGGATGAGGGTGGTCGGAATCGAGGGTCGACGGCGAAGTGTTGATTTGGGCGTAAATCGAAATTGGCGAAAAAGAGAAGGAAAGAAGGCTACCTGATGGTCGATGCCGACTGGGCTTGAGCTGCTGAAGATCTGGGTCCTAGCCTCGAGGGTCGTCGATGCCCAAGGCTCGAGCACCACGGTGGTGGCGACGCACGACGGCGCTATGTCACCGGATCGATGGTCCACACACTCCTTCCTCACTGTGACACTGCCCACAGCTTGCTGTCACTCAGGCGAGAGCAATGGCGGTCCTAGGGTGGAGAATGCACGATCCAAAGATGCCTGAATCGTGCGGCGGAGCTAAGGTTTTATACGAGTGAGGGTCCGGCTAGATCGAGTCGGGCACTGGCGCATGAAGCACGGATCCCTAGGCTAACGACCGGGTGTGGATCTCGGATGCAAGAGGAAGAAATGGAGCCCGGGATTTGGGGGTGTGATAATCGGATCAAGATGCCATAATTGGGAGAAGAAGTTGGTCGGGCACAGATCCGCGGAACTGTGGTCCAAGGGGGGGAGTTGACCGGGGGGTCAACATCCCCCGTGGACCAGTGGAATGCGGCCACGTGGAAATGATTTGGAAATTCAAATTAAAATAGAAAATGGCCGAATTAATACAAACTCAAAACATGAAAAGTGTTTCTTTTATTTTAAACTATTTTTTATGATTTTTAATTATTTTTTTGAAATAAAAATAAGGTATATACAATATAGTACTATGTATAGGTATATATACAATATAGAATTTTTAATTTTTGATTTTTTAATTAATTATTTTTGTGCATTTTTATTCCAATTTTATATTTTATTTATTTACAAGATAAAATTTGGAATATTTTGATATTTTTATTTTATTTTTATTATTTATTTACAAGGGTTAAATAAATAGTTATATACAATTATATACAAGGTCTATATACAATGTTTCTTTTGATTTTTATTTTTGTTCTTTTTATTTTATTTTTGTTTTTATGGTTTTTATTATATTTATTCACATAATGGTATATAGAATATATACAAATTTAATGGAATTTAATTTATATTTACAAGGTGAAATAAATAGAGAAAGGGGTCTATGTACAAGGTGTATGTACAATAGATGAGGGGTTTTATTTTCTTTTTAATTTTTTTCTTATTTTTATTTTAATTTAATATTTACAAATACATACAAATATTTACAAACTCATTTTATTTTATTTTTAGAGGAAAATATTATTATTTTATTTACACGTATATTTACACACATGAGCTTCCTTATCTCTCTCTACTTTGGCTTTTATGCGGTCAAGCCCATGCTGAGCCCTCCCTTGAAATTAGGTCGCTCAATATTTATTCTAAATATCTCCCTCTTTTTCTTTTATTTCTTTATTCTTTTATTTTTGCACAAAGACATGCTAATTATTAACTTTTATACAATGCGTGCTTTTTAGTAATTATTTGTATTTACAGATATCTACATGCATTTGCAAAGGTTTTTGTAGCTAAAATATAAGAATAAAGAGTGATGAATGGGTATTCACCCACCCCCCTATACTGAACTTTGCTAGTCCCTTAGCAAACACTTATTTGAAAAAGAAGTGAAAAAGAAAGAGAAAAAGAAAAAGAGGTGAAATGCATGGATCAAGGTTCATTATTAAACTTGCCTTTATTAAATTGAGATATGGAGCTCGATCAGATCTTTGGATTATTAATGTGTCGGAACCTTATTTGGACTTAGGTTTAAAACTCAACAGCCTCTAAGTTCCACCAATCTATAATCAAGACTCCTCAACAATCCAGATCAGAATAAGTCTACAAACACAAACCCTGAAGACCATGAATCTTTCCTTGTACTGTGAATGTGAAGTATAAGCTCTCCACTTCAGAAGTGGCAACTTGACAACCCTCCCCAACAAGGTAACTCTATGACCCCAATCTGGACACTCTTTCCTCGAGGAGCGGGGTATTCCCTTCTAAGTTCAAGTTCAACCGGCTCAAGATGAGGGGGAAGATGAGAATGGACCATGGCCAGTGTAGCCATGTATCCTTGGGAGCTCAACCAGTGTAGCTAAGTCTCCCTGCTGCAAGCTACATAAGGTGGGACATGAATCTCAAGCTTTGCTTATTTGCACTATATACATACTCCGGTGGGATTATCATTTTCTATCAAACCCACCACTTTTTTGGAGTTATTTTCTTTTTGCATTTTTTTTCAAGTGCATCTATACAACATATACATGTGCATCATATATACAAGGAGTTTTTCCTCTTGAGCCAGTAGACTATCCCTCTTTTGAAGCATTATTGCAACCCACAACTCCTGTCGTTAGACCTCATGGCAACCAGACCAAGTTGAGACGCACTTCCTTCACTATAAGAAGAAGAGAGGTTCCGCCTAGAAGTACTACCCTCATATGCTACCCCAAGTCAAGGAAGACCGCCTCCTCACCACCTCATCCGTAGAGAGCTCAGTGCTAAGTGTGGTGTCCAAGTAAAACCATTGTCTATATGAGTCATGTGTGTGTTGTTAAGTGATCTACTTAGGCTCATTGAGATGACATGTGATCATAGCCTAGTGAACTCAAAGAATTAAGTCATCATGGACCTGAAAAGCCTGAACCCTAAGCCCTATAAGGTTCCTCTTAGAATTAGGTGGATTAAGATCTTAATCAAGCTCTATTTCCCAATTTAATTCCAGGCTAGTTTAAATGTCAACTATAATCCAGGAAAAACTATACAAGTATATACAAAGATGCTATTTACACAATATTTACAAACATGCAAAATTTTTGAAAAATGTTTTGAAATCATGGATGTATGCATGAATGCAAATTTTGCTAAAGTATTTACACAAATTTACACAAGATTTTTGCAAACTTTTGATTTTCAAAATATTTTTGAAACATTTTTGTACTATATACATAATTTTGATATGCACATATTTACACAAACTTTACACAAAAAGTTTTTGAAATCATTTTTACAAAAATAGTTTGTACAATAGCTATGTATGTGCAATAAAAGAATATTTGTTTACAGGGAAAAATTTTAATTTTTGTGGATTTTTTGGTTTCTAGCCATTTTTATTTATTTACACACTCACACAAAGTACGAGTTATGGCTAATGTATATATGGAATATATACACACCCCTATACTTAGCTCAAACGATGTCCTCAAAGTCAAGAGCGATGAAGAAGACATAACTCGTTCTATGTATAGGGAAGTGAAAAGGAAGGCTATATACAAAGACGAATGAATGAATAGGATCTCAAGACGGCCTCGGCTTTTCCCCCTATACTTAGGATCAAGTAATCCTAAGTATAGCAGGATGTACACAAAGGGATAACCGAGTGGAGAATGTACAGGGTCTACCCCCCCTATACTTAGGGTAAAATATCCCTAAGTATAGGCAGCAAAAACAGCGGTAGAAAGAATCAAAAAGAAATACCCAAAGGTCCTACATCCCCCTATACTTAGGGCAAAGTACACCCTAAGTATAGCATAACCAAAAGATGAAGAAAGGGATGTGAGTCTAATGAATGGAATGATATGGACATCTGGATCTATACAGGTCGGAAGAACAATGATAATCAGGCGTTAGATGCAATAGATGTGAATCAAGAGACCACATCTCACGCAAAATGAATAGGGGCAATATCAATGACCCGCGGCTCATGATCTAGAAATGGCTTGAGCCGCTGGCCGTTCACTCGAAAGATACTCTCAGAAGACAACTCAGATATGTCAATGCTCCCGTTGTCGTGTACCTTTCTCACAAGATACGGTCCCTTCCATTTGCTCTGTAGCTTCCCTGGAAATAGACGAAGCCTAGCATCAAACAACCATACTCTCTGTCCAGGCTCAAAATGCTTGTGGCTGATATGAGAATCATGCCACTCCTTCACTCTCTCCTTGTACTGTAGGCTGTTTGAGAAGGCGGTATCACGAAGCTCCTCCAGGGCTGCTAACTCTGCCCTCCTCTGGTCTCCTACACTAGCTGGATCCAAAAGAATATCTGTAACTGCCCAAAGTGACCTGTGTCTCAGCTCAACAAGTAAATGGCACGGCTTGCCATAAACGAGGCGAAAGGGAGATGTGCCCAATGGTGTCTTGAACGACGTCCTATATGCCCACAAGACCGAGTCCAAAAGCTGTGACCAATCCTTTCGGTCAGGGCGGACGACTTTCTGCAAAATAGTCTTGATCTCCCTGTTCGACAACTCGGCTAGACCATTCGTCTGTGGATGGTATGGAGTGGCAACTCGATGGACTATGCCGAACTCGCTAGCAAGGGCCTTCACCTGGTCGTTGATGAAATGGGACCCCCCGTCAGAAATCAACACTCGAGGGACCCCGAACCGCGTAATGATGTGCTTCCTCAAAAATCTACAAACTGTCCTGGCATCAGCGGTTCGGGCGGGGATGGCCTCAACCCAACGACTCACATAATCAATGGCTAACAGAATGTACTCAAATCCTTGACTCTTAGGGAATGGACCCATGAAATCGATGCCCCATGCGTCAAAAACCTCACAGAAGTGAATGGGCTGCATCGGCATCATATCACGCTGTCCACAAGTTCCCATCCTATGACAGTTAGTACACCTCTTCACAAACTCATCAGAGTCCTTGAAGAGGGTAGGCCACCATAGGCCGGATTGGAGCACTTTCTGTGCCGTTTTCCTCCCAGAGTGATGTCCTCCTGCCTCAAGCTTGTGGCAGTTCCTACCTAAAGCTTGTGGCAGTAAGTGAGGAAGCTATGGTGCTCCTCCTGAGGAATGCACCTACACCAGATGCTATCCCCTCCTTTGTGGTAAAGGATGGGATCCTCCAATTGGTAGGACTTGGCCTTCGCGAGGAAGGTCTCTAGCCTCTGCCTGAGCCATTCTTGTGGAACTTTCTTAACAACAAGAAAGTTCACAATATCGGCATACCACGGGAGAGAGGCTATAGCAAGGATCGCCTCATCTGGGAAGGTCGCACAAATAGGGTCAATCTTCTCAGAATCCTCAAGATGCTCTAATCGGTAGATATGATCCGCCACCACATTCTTGACTCCAGGCTTATCCTTGATCTCAATGTCGAACTCCTGGAGTAGAAGGATCCATCTAGTCAGTCTGGCCTTGGCATCCTTCTTTGCCATGAGGTACCTGATGGCGGTATGATCTGTGTACAAGGTTACTCTAGATCCAATAATGTATGATCTGAACTTATCTAGGGCGAACACTACGGCTAGCATCTCCTTCTCTGTGACTGTGTAGTTCCGCTGCGCGGAATCCAATGTGCAGCTAGCGTAGTGGATAGCAAATGGGACTCCATCCTTCCTCTGTCCCATCACAGCCCCCACGGCAAAATCGGAGGCATCCGTCATGATCACGAATGGGAGAGACCAATCAGGCGGCTGAAGAACAGGAGCCTCAACAACACATCTCTTGAGAGTCTCAAAGGACGAAAGACACTTGTCATAGACAAGGAACTCAATTTATTTCGTCAGCAGGTCAGTTAACGATCGGGAAATCGTACTGAAATCATGAATGAATCGTCGGTAGAAACCGACGTGCCCCAGGAATGATCGTAACTGCCGCAAATTGGACGGCGGTGCGAGTTTTCTAATGACATCTACCTTGGCCGGATCAAACTCCATGCCCCTGTTGAAGATGATATGGCCAAGCACCGTCCCTTGAGTCACCATGAAGTGACTCTTCTCCCAAGATAGCACAAGGTGGACCTCTATACATCGCTGAAGTACTCGGTCTAGGCAGTCAAGATAGGAGTCGAATCCGTCGCCGTAAACCGAGAAATCATCCATGAAGACCTCCAAGCACTCCCAACCATGTCTGAGAAGAGCGACAGCATGCATCTCTGAAAAGTTGCAGGGGCATTGCATAGCCCAAATGGCATGCGTCGAAGGCGTATGTGCCGAAGGGACAGGTAAAGGTAGACTTGTCCTGGTCCTCGAGAGCGATGGTCACCTGGTTGTAGCCCGAGTACCCATCCAGAAAACAATAATGGCTCTTCCCTGTCAGTCTCTCAATGATCTGATCTATAAAGGGCAAGGGAAATGATCCTTCTTGGTGGCCTGGTCGAGTCTCTTGTAATCAACGCAGACCCGCCAAGAAGTGGGTACCCGTGTAGCAATCTCCTCTCCAGACTTACTGACCACTGTAGTGATGCCCGTCTTCTTGGGCACCACATGCAAAGGGCTGACCCACGTGGAGTCGGAGATGGGGTAGATAAAATCGGCGCTCCACCATTTCGAAATCTCCTTCATGACAAACTCTCTCAGATTCAGGTTCAGCCGCTGCTGGAACTCACGCGACGGCTTCGCCTCATCCTCGAGATAGATATGGTGGGAGCACAGGGCCGGACTTATCCCTTGGAGATCTACTACGCTCCATACTATCGCCTTGCGGTTATTTTCAAGAACCCCCATCAAACGGGATTCCAGCTCTCCAGTCAAATCGGCAGAGATAATGACTGGGTATATCTCATGCTCACCCGCAAGGAACCTATACTTCAGCGACGCAGGAAGCGGCTTCTGCTCTGGACAACTGGGTGCTGGTGGATTTGTCCTCTGAAAACTCTGTGTGAAGGCTGCCAAATCTGCATGGGAGAACTGAAACTCTCTGTCACTCTCTGAATCTGGAGAGGGCTGCCCTGATGGAATGTCTCTGCTCTTCTCGGCATCTACCTCCTCCCTATCTGCAGGCTCAGTGGAAGTCAGATCTGGTATGTGATCATCAAAATCTGCCCAGTCAAAATCTGACTCTGAGGGATCTATATCATCCAAGGTGGCCTCAGTACCGCCAATATCACAAAAATCAGTCTCGCAGTCGAGAACCGACTCTGCTGCCTCAAAAGTATCCTGGACCAGGAATGTGCTCTCCAAGCTCTCCTCTGTTGTCGTCTTTGCATCAGCGGAATCTGAATGTGAGAGGATGGCCTGTGCTGCTGGGTCTGCCGATACTGCATCATCATCTGTAATCACAAAGTCGCAGTCCTGGTGGATGTCTAGCCCGTCATCTGTCATCTGCTCTGTATCTGAAGTAGTCTCTGAGCATGCTCTGTCTCTGACTCTGTTGTCCTCGATTATCTCTATTTGTACACTTTCGCCCTCGATGCGAAAGTATACCTTCCCGCTATCATGGTCAGTCACTACCGTGGCTGTGGCCAAGAACGGGCGACCAAGAATGATGTCACTGAATCAGGGATCTCCATGTCCAACACTACAAAGTCCACGGGGAAATACAGGCTCTGAATCGTGACGACAACGTCCCTCAGCAACCCCTTCCGGCCTCTTGATAGATTGATCAACAAACTGAAGGACTGTCGTACTCTGTCTAAGAGTGCCCAACTCGAAGCGGTCGAGAAGGGCTGCCGGAAGTAGGTTGATCGACGATTCGCTGTTTAATAGAGTACGATCGAACCTCTGCTCTCTGATATGGCATCTGACATACAGGGCTCCGAAATCTGGCCTCTTGGCCGGCAGACGGTTCTGGATCGCGAAACAAGTAGCTTTCGTCAGCAAATGAATCTACGAATGGTGGTTCCTCCTCTTCCTCCTAATTGTAGTCCTGTCTCTCAGTAAACGCTGGAGTAGAGGGATGCGCTGCAAAGCCTTCTGAAGAGTCAGCTGAATGTGGAAACGATCTATCATCACCTCGCTGAACTCTTCCTGCTGCCTCTTTTTGGGATTTTTATTTTTCTCCCCCTTCCCCATCTGAAGGGCTCTAGGGAAGGGGATCACAGGGTCCTTCTCAGATGAAGGACTAGGCAAGGGTCTTGATGGCTCGACGGCTGGATCCACACATACATCATGCACCACAGTGGGACTGGAAGAAAACAAACCCTTTCCTTTACTCACAGAAGTGTTCCGAGATACATCAGTAACAGGAAAAACAACAGGAATCTCAGAAGAACTGGTGGCATCAGCACCACCATCGGCTGGTAGACGGGCGGCCTCAGTACCGCTCTCTGGCTCGACAACATGGGTGGCCACAGTACCACCTCCTCCAACTGGTGATACGGCAGCCTCAGTACCACCAGTGGGATCAGCATTTGTGGTGGCATTAGTACCACTGTCATCATCTCTACCGGCCTCAGTACCGCTCTCCTCCTCGCCTGGTGCTCTGGATGTATCCTCAGGGTGTCGCTCAGACGAGTCGCCGCCTGCTGGCATCCTATCGCTCCTAAGTGCGACAAAATCAGTATCAAAAAGATATGCAGACATATCACCAAAAGTATCACTCGGAGTGGCATACTCAGTACAAGTTACCTGCTCAGATTTCCTCTTGAAGTTGTTGGGGTTCGACTCTATCTGGGCAGGGATGGCGGCCTTCCCTCTCACAATGTCCCACATCTCCTGGCAGAACTCATCTATCTCCTGTCGAAAAGTATCCTGCTGATCTTTGAGAAGGCGGGCTATGTCATCCAAGGCAGGGCTCTCATAGGATGGCCCATGAGAACCCAACAGGTAGCCTTTCTGGTAGTGAGGCTGTTGGTGCTGTGGCTGAGAGGGGTAAGAATGTGGCTGATGCTGCGGCTGATGAGGCTGATCACGCCTCCAAGATTGTCCCTGCTGATAGGGACGAGGACCATACGGTGGTGACTGCTGTGGCTGTGGCTGGGTATATGCTGGGGGCTGCTGCTGTTGGTGATCCCTCTGATGGTTGTACTGGCCACCCTGACTTGACGGCTGCTGTTGGGGCTGGGCACCTCCGGCCGCCCAACGGAATCCGGGATGGTCTTGTCGGATACCGGGCTGGGGGTGGTCGTACCAAATCCCGTTGACATCCATCAACGGCTCTGAATCGTACTGGGGTGGCGGGAGCATTGCCAAGAAGCTGATCCGGCTGGTATACCACCATCTGAGTGTCAGTGGATGGTGGTGCCTGGTAGGTGAGCTGCGGCTTCTAGTTGATGAATACTCATTCATCACTCTTTATTCTTATATTTTAGCTACAAAAACCTTTGCAAATGCATGTATATGTTTGTAAATACAAATAATTACCAAAAGCATGCATTGTGTAAAAACTAATAATTAGCATGTTTTTATGCAAAAATAAAAGAATAAAGAATTAAAATAAAAAGAGGGAAATATTTAGAATAAATATTGAGCAACCTAATCCCAAGGGAGGGCTCAGCATGGGCCTGACCGCATAAAAGCCAAAGTAGAGAGAGATAGGGAGCTCATGTGTGTAAATATACCTGTAAATATAATAAAAATATTTTCCTCTAAAAATAGAATAAAAGTGGCTTATACATATTTGTAAATATTTGTAAATACAGAATCAAGATAAAAATAGAAAAATAAAAAAGAAAACAAAAATATCTTTACTTGTACATATTCACCATGTACATACACCCACTCTTATATTTATTTAGCCTTATAAATAAATAAATTAAAATCCCAAAAAATTTGTATATATTCTATCTTCTATGTTGTAAATAAAATAAAAACCATAACAACAAAAACCAAAATAAAAAGAACAAAATTAAAAACCAAAAATAACATTGTACATATACCATGTATATAGATGTATATATCTAATTATTTCACCCTTGTATATAAATAATAAAAATAAAATAAAATACCCTTTTATTACTAATTTTATGATATAAATAAATAAAATATAAAATGGGAATAAAAATGTTCAAAAATAACTAATTAAAATCAAAACTTAAAAAGCTATATTATATATATACCTATATATAGCACTATAGTGTAAATACCTTTTTTATTTTGAAAAATTAATTAAAAATTACAAAAAAGTAGAAAAAAATAAAACAAATATTTTTCATGTTTTGAGTTTTTAATAATTCGACCATTTATTATTTCTTTTTGAATTTTCAAATCTTCTCCACATGGCTGATTCTCATTGGTCCACGGGGGACGTTGACCCCCCGGTCAACTCCCCCCCTTGGACCACTTCCCACGGGTAAGTGACGCCCGACCCGATTTCGCCGATTTACTGCGTCACGACCCGATCACCAAATCCGATCTTTCCGGGCGCCACTTCTTCCTCGTACATCCGAGATCCTCGCCCGGTTGATTGCATCGGGATCCGCGCCTTGCCGTGCCCTACCCGACCTGATTTAGCCGGACCCCTTTCCGTATAAAGTCCTAGCTCTGCCTCCCATTTCACGCATCTTTGGATCATTACACGCCACCCTAGGACCTCCATCGCCTTGGCGAGAGTGACAGCTCGCTTCAGGCCTTGTTGCAGCGAGGAAGGAGTGGAGGACCATCGATCCGGCGACGTTGCGCCGCCGTGCGCCGCCTGGAGGTGACGCTCGAGCCTCGGACACCGACGATCCTCGAGTCAAGGACCTGGAGCACCCCCTGCTCCTCCACAGTCGACAGCAGCCAGTAGGTAGACCCTTCTCCTTCTCTATTTCCTGAATTTTTTGTTTCCCCAAATCGTCCCTTCACCGTTCAGCCTTGATTCCGACCACCCTCGCATTCGTTTCGACCATCAGAGTCACCCATCACGATCGCCTTCTCTCCGCGCACCTTCTCCGCCCACTCATTCACCCCAGTTCGCAAAGGAACTGGGTATCAAGTTCCTTCGCCCTCGCTCCGCCGGAGCTCGCATGCCCCGCCGCACCATCCACCTTCACCCCCGCTTACAGGGTCGAGGCACTTTGCCCTCGACCCACGAGTGCGTTGCTGTGCTTTTCAGGTTCATTCGAGCCCATCTGAGGGTCTCGACCATTTGGAGCAGCCGCTCCTCCTCCGCCAGTGCCGCCGGAGCTCTCTAAAGCTCCTCACCACCATCGGAGGGTACCAGTCGACGCGGGAGGCCAAGGAGCTTCTCCTCCGATCTTCAGCAGCCCGCGAGGAGGCCTCCAGCATCCCCACGAGTCCGGCGAACCTCGCTGGCGTCCAGTTCATCGAGGACCTTCCAGAGCCATCCGATTGACCTCCAGCTCCAGTTCAGATCTCAGACATCCATTAGAGGAGCCGCCAGCATCGTTCGATCCTTGGAGGAGTGATCGGGACCGTCCGATCAGTGAGGGCTTCCCACGTTGCTTCCCAGCAGCCCAATCTTCCAAGTGGCGAGGCCCCTACCATTCGATTCGAGCCGAGGACCCCAGTGTTAGCCGCGCCTCTTCTCTACCGTTGGATCTACACATGGTGAGCATCCGGGCCTCGACTTAAATAAAGGGTAAACATCTCTTAGGCCCTTAGATTTTTAGTTGTTAACCTTAGGTCCTGTAAATATTTTAAAACTTTCATTTGTGTTTGGTATATTGCATAGAGGAACCTGTAGTTTCTGGTATTTACGTGTATGCCCCTATGTGTAGTGAGACACGTGCTTCGACACGTGCTTGTTGGGTTATTTGCATGTATGGACTCATAGTTTCAGGGTGTTCTTGAATGCATTTGTACTTTTGATATTTGCAGAAATACCCCTGTGCGTGGTTTTATTGTGCATGTGCGTTATATAGTGGGTTATTTACATTGAAGCCCCTGGACTTTTAGTACGTGTTACTAAATAGTCCAGGAACTTTGTTTTCTTGCAAGTAGGTCCCTGAGTGCCCAGGTCACGCGCCTCGCGCGTGTTTTCTTGGAGAAATTGCACCGGACCCCCTGGACTTTCTACTATTTGTGTACAGGTCCCTATGCACTATACCCTTCTTTTTATTTTTAATAAAATAGCAAACAAACTCCAAATTTAATGAAAATTGGATACATGGCTCCTGCCATGGTGTAAAATTTTTATAAATTTTGGAGACATTTTTGATTTCATTTATTATTTTTAAAAATTCAAAAACAAGCATTTTTATTACTGTCTAACTTTAAAATTCACAAAAAAATATTAAAACACCTCTAAAAATTACAAAAAAATTAGGTAGTGTTTATTTTGCCTTATTTGATTTTTTGACCAATTTATGTCATTTTTCACTTCATAAAACCCATAAAATTACAAAACCCTATAAAACCTATAAAAATTCTAATAAATAAAATAAAAATAAAAAATTAATAATTCTGGTGCCTACATTTTCTTTGTAGTTTCTACTATATAAGAAAATTACCTTAGGAGTTAATAGGTCCCTTTTGTATTTTAAATTGGCCCTTGACCCCTGACTGGACAATACCTCTCTTTTCTTGTCTTGTTTGATTTTTAGAAAATTCAATAAAAATCAGAAAAATACAAAAAATTACCCAAAAATAGTAGAAAAATATAAAAGACATAAAAACATTTTTTTTGAATTTTTGAGTTATTTTTGAGTAATTTAATAATTGTTGTAGTTGCTTGATTTGTTGTTTTCTTATTTTCTTAATTAATTAAAAGATCCAAAAAAGTTATAAAAGCATTAAAAATCCACAAAAAATACTCTTCTTTTATTTCTTTTTTTAGACTACTTCGTAGGCCGCGAGGCCATTACGTGCTCCCTGAGTCCGACCCTGGTCGCTATAACAGACTAATCCAATAGCCAGGAGCGCTATTATTTTTATTTGATTTTTTATCTGATTTTGGTGGTCTGCACTTAATTTTCTTGATTGAGCTTAGATTCTTATCGATCCGGGTCGCAATGACCCGAGTGATATTTTTACCTGATCCGGATCATTAGGAATTTTGGCTCATCAGAATGGCACCGTTGCCGGGGAGCACGACTTAGTAGTCTTTTTCTTATTTTCATTTTCTTTTCGTTTTCCTTTTCGCGGCTTTCCGCGGCTCTTTCTGAGTCCACGGCTTTTTGCGGCTTTTTTCTTTTTCTCTTATTTTTGTTTTATTTTATTTTATTTTATTTTCTTTTAGTTTTGTTTCTGTTTAATTTGCTTGTTTATTTTATTTGTCATTGTTGTACATATATCTCTGTTTCGTTTTCTGCTTTTATTTGATTATTTTTACTTGGTTGATAACACTCTGTTTCTTTCTTGCGAGGGACCGAGGACTAAGGCGGCGACTCTCGAGAAGCCGGCGCAACCGCGGGATTCGGAGGCGGCTCCTTTCTGCACGGAGCTGCAGGAGAGAGCGGGAGAGTAGCTAAGTGAGAGAGGAGTAGTTTAGGTTTATTTTAAACATTTGATTTGAATTGTAATAATATAGGACACTCAGCAGGACTTGAACTCTTTCTCGGGTCTGTTTTGTCAGGAGGAGGAGGGGTAGACCGAGATCGGACTCTCTGGATCGAAGGCTGGTGACCAGCTAGACGGTTCTTTCGAGTAGAAGTTGCCTGCTTAGGACTCGGCTTTTCCCGCTGCACCATATAGGTAGTTTACTTTCTGCTTTTCAATTCTGCGCGGATCATATTGCATGTAGAGTGCTGGAGTCAGGTACGCTTTTCTTACTTTGCATGCATCATTGATTTCATCGCGCATCGGCTTTTTCGTCTTCTCCCCCTGTTTTTGACTTAATAACCAGGAGAACCGAAAAATTCGTTAGGCGTTTTTGTTTTTATTGAAAAAGACCTAAAAAGAAAAACCATAAAATTGGGACTGCTAAAACTATTGATCACTAAAGACACTTGATTTAAAAAACTTGTCTTGGGGAGAGCAACCCCCTCATTGCTTGGTTTGATTGCGCGAGAGAGTGACCCGAACACTAGGTAGAGCCCTCCGATACTCTTCTCGACTGATTACCGACTCTTCTATGCGGGACAGTCGGTTGGGAAAGTATCGGGTATCCCAGCAGGTCACGTAATCGTTCTGATATCTTGATTGTTCACCAAAATAAAATTTGACAAGATAAATTGACCGAGCCTTTACGGTCTTCAGCTCGCGTTGCGTTGGTGAACTTGGGGGTTTGCTTGTGATCATAGTTTCTCCAGATCTCATCCACCTTACTCGCCACATCAAGATGATGGGCAGACGATCTCTTAGGCAGCTCTAGCTGCACCGCTTTCGGGCGCGTCTACCTGTTCATCTAGGTTGGTTCGCGAGAGCTGAGACCAGCTCTCCGAACCCAAGTATGATTCCACCCTGTTCCCCCTCGACCCCCTTTCTTTCCGTTCCGAGAGGCCAGTGCCAGAGGAGAGATTAGCAAATTTATCGGCACATGAGTTTGGATCGTTTGATTTTGTAGAGACCATGCCCGGCAGTTCTGATGATCGCTCTAGAGGTCCACAGCCCGAGCATTTTGTTTTAGACCAGGGTGCGATCAACTCCACCCTGATCGCCTCCCTCGAGACGGTACAGCAGCAGTTGAGGGATCGGGGAGCTTTCATGTTGGATATAAGGAGAGAGATGGAGAAGATGAGAGCAGAGCGAGAGCAGCGTAGAGACGGGCCGAGAGTCCCAGATGATGCAGCAGCAGCAGCCGCAGCGGCCGCCGCCACAGCGGCAGCCGCCGCAGCAGGAGCAGGAGACGCACCGAGACCGATGCGGGAGTTGCACAACCCCGGATCGACCATGATGCATCACTGGGTTGTTTTACCAGCCATCATGGGAGACTTCAAGTTCCCCTGAACACCTTGCAGCTCCTCCCCCGTTTCCATGGGTTCGCCACCGAGGAGCCCCATCTCTACCTCCAGGAGTTTCTCATGATTTGCAGTACTGTCCACGACCGTCACGTGGACAAGGACACGATACGGATGATTGCCTTCCCCTTCTCTTTGGCAGACAGAGCAGCCACCTGGCTGAAACATCTGGGGAAATTTGTCTACACGTGGGAGCAGCTCCGCACCGAGTACTTGCATAAGTACTATCCTCTCAGGCGGACCAATGCCGCGAGAGCCCTGATCAGCAACTTCTCCATGCTCCCCAACGAGCAGTTCCATGAGGCATGGGAGAGGTTCAGGGAGCTGACTGATAGATGCCCGCACCACGACATTTCCAAGCCGAACCTCGTACAGAGCTTTTTCAGCGGGCTGACACCAGAGCTTCAGGGCTTGGTGAACGCTTCTTGTGGCGGGTCTTACTTCGCCAAGGATCACGACCAGGTCTGGGCCATCTACGAGGAGATGGCCGAGAACTACATGGTGATGTCCTAGACCCGGTTGTATACTCAGGGCAGACCCCAGTAGCCACAGACCGTGCAGTACCAGAGGATAGCACGGGTCGATGCCGGTCCTTCCAGTTTGTCCGCAGTAGCAGCAGCACAGACAGAGTCATCAGCCGCGGATATGGGGATCATCAGCGAGAAGCTGGACCGGATGGAGTTGATTGAGAAGAAGCAGTGCCAGGGCATCACTCAGATGGAGCAGATGGCACAGATTCTGAGCGACATGAAGACCCAGCTCATGTGTCTCCAAGAGGCACAAACAGCTTCCCAGCCCCGTCTTCAGTCGCGAGGTGACACTGGCAGCAGCAGCAGCAGCAGCTCGTCCCAGCGCTCCAGCTCTCACCAGCAGCCTAGACAGGTTCACGTTGTACATGCGGAGCCGTACCAGCAGCCACAACCCACCTACCAGTCACCACCATCTCCAGACTTGCATATGGTGGTATACCAGCCGGATCAGCCTCTGGCAGTACTTCCACCACCCCAGTTCGATGCAGAGTCGTTGATGGATGTCAACAGGATTTGGTTTGACCACTCTCAGCCCGGTTTCCGACGAGACCATCCTGGGTTCCGTTGGGGGACCGGAGGTACCCACCCCAGCAGCAGCAGCCGTCACAACAGGGTGGCCAGTATGGCCAGCAGAGAGATCACCAGCCGCAACAACAGCAGCCCCCAGTGTACCCACCACAGCAGCAGTAGCAGTCGTCGTATGGTCCTCGTCCCTATCAGCAGGGACAGTCTTGGAGGCGAGATCAGCCTCACCAGCAGCAGTAGCAGCATCACCCGTACCCCTCTCAGCCACAACACCTGTTCCATCAGCCTCACTACCAGAGGCTACCCGTCGGGCTCTCATGGTCCACCATACGAGAGCCCCGCCTTGGAAGACATAGCCCGCCTTCCCACAGATCAACAACCTACCTTTCGACGGGAGATGGACGAGTTCCGCCAGGAGATGCGGGACATTGTGAGAGGGAAGGCCGCCATCCCTGCCCAGATTGAGCCGAACCTCAACAACTTGACGAGGAAATCTGAGCAGGTAGCTTGTACTGAGTATACCACTTCTAGTGATGCATTTGGTGATATGACTGGATATCTTTTTGATACTGATTTTGTCACACATAGGAGTGGTAGGATGCCAGCAGGCGGCGCCTCGTCTGAGCGACACCTTGAGGATGCACCCAGAGCGCCCGACGAGGAGGAGGAGAGCGGTACTGAGGCCGCTAGAGATGATGACGGTGGTACTGATGCCACCAAGGATGCTGATTCCACCGGCGGTGCTGAGGCTGTCGTTTCACCAGTTCGAGGAGGTGGTACTGAGGCCACCCCTGATGCCGAGCCAGAGCGTGGTACTGAGGCCGCGAGTCTTCCAGTCGATCCAGCCGATGGTGGTGCTGAGGCCACGTGTTCATTTTGATAGACCTGTAGTTTTTCCTACTTCTGATGTATCTCGGAACTCTGTTGTGAATAAAGGAAAGGGTTTGGTTTTTTCTGGTCCCACTGTGGTACATGATGTATGTGTGGATCCAGCCGTCGAGCCGTCTAGACCCTTTCCTAGTCCTTCATCTGAGAAGGACCCCGTTATCCCCTTCCCTAGAGCCCTTCAGATAGGGAAGGGGAAGAAAAAAGAAAAATCCAAAAAAGAGAGATCAGGAAGAGTTCAGCCAGCAGATGATAGATCAGTTTCACATACAGTTGACTCTTCAGGAGGCTTTGCAGCACATTCCCCTTCTTCAGCGTTCATTGAGAGACAGGACCACAGTCAGGAGGAAGAGGAGGAACCATCACTCAGAGATCCATGTGCTGACGAAAGCCACGCGTTTTGCGATCCAGAACTGTCTGCCGGCCAAGAGGCCAGATTCCGGAACCCCTTATGTCAGATGCCACATCAGAGAGCAGAGGTTCGACCGTACTCTATTAGATAGAGGATCGTCGATCAACCTCCTTCCAGCAGCCCTTCTCGACCGCTTCGAGTTGGGCACTCTTAGACAGAGCAGGACAATCCTTCAGTTTGCTGATCGATCTGTCAAGAGGCCGAAGGGGTTGTTACGAGACGTTGTCGTCACTATTCAGGGCCTGCAATTCCCTGTGGACTTAGTAGTGTTGGACATGGAGATCCATGATTCAGTGACCGATACCCCCATCATTCTCGATCGTCCGTTCTTGGCCACATCCAAGGCGGTGACTGACCTTGATAGCGGGAAGGTATACTTTCGCGTCGAGGGTGAAAGTGTACAAATAGAGACGGTCGAGGACAGCAGAGCCAGAGACAGATCATGCTCAGAGACCACTTCAGACACAGAGCAGATGAAAGATGCCGGGCTAGACATCCACCACGACTGTGACTTTGTGATCACAGACGATGAGGCAGTTTGGGCAGACCCAGCAGCACAGGCCATCCTCTCATTTTCAGATTCCGCTGATGTAGAGACGACAGCAGAGGAGAGCTTGGAGAGCACATTCCTAGTCTAGGATACTTCAGAGGCAGCAGAGCCAGTTCTCGACCGCGACACTGATTTTTGTGATGATGGTGGTACTGATGGCACCTTAGAGGATACAGATCCCTCGGTGTCAGAGTCTGATTGGGCAGATTGTGAGGATTACATGCCAGACCTGAGTTCCACTGAGCCTACAACTGAGGAGGAGTTAGATGCCGAGCAGAGCAGAGACTGTCCATCAGGGCAGCCTTCTCCAGTTTCTGAGATTGATAGAGAGTTTCAGTTCTCCCATGCAGATTTGGCAGCGTTCACGCAGACTTTTCAGAGGCCAGATCCACCAGCACCCAGCTGTCCAGAGCTGAAGCCGCTCCCAACTTCGTTGAAGTACAGATTCCTTGCGTGTGAGCCTGAGATGTACCCAGTCATTATCTCCGCTGATTTGAATGGAGAGCAAGAATCCCGTCTGATGGGGGTTCTTGAAAAGAACCGCAAGGCGATTGGATGGAGCGTAGAAGATCTCCAGGGGATAAGTCTGGCCCTGTGCTCCCACCATATCTATCTCGAGGATGAGGCGAAGCTGTCGCGTGAGTTCCAGCGGCAGCTGAACCCGAATCTGAGAGAGGTTGTCATGAAGGAGATATCGAAATGGTGGAGCGCCGATTTTATCTACCCCATCTCCGACTCCAAGTGGTTCAGCCCCTTGCATGTGGTGCCCAAGAAGACGGGCATCACTACAATGATTAGTGAGTCTGGAGAGGAGATTGCTACACGAGTACCCACTTCTTGGCTGGTCTGCGTTGACTAAAGGAGACTCAACCAGGCCACCAAGAAGGATCATTTCCCCCTGCCCTTTATTGATCAGATCATTGAGAGACTGGCAGGGAAGAGCCACTACTGTTTTCTGGATGGGTACTAGGGCTACAACCAGGTGGCCATCGCTCCTAAGGACCAGGAGAAGACCACCTTTACCTGTCCCTTTGGCACATACGCCTTCCGACGCATGCCATTTGGGCTATGCAATGCCCCTGCGACCTTTCAGAGATGCATTCTGTCGATCTTTTCGGACATGGTAGGGGAGTGCTTGGAGATCTTCATGGATGATTTCTCGGTTTACGGCGACGGATTCGACTCATGTCTTGACTGCCTAGACCGAGTCCTTCAGCGATGTATAGAGGTCCACCTTGTGCTATCTTGGGAGAAGAGTCACTTCATGGTGACTCAAGGGACGGTGCTTGGCCATATCATCTCCAACAGGGGCATGGAGGTTGATCCGGCCAAGGTAGATGTCATTAGAAAACTCGCTCCGCCGTCCAATTTACGGCAGTTACGATCATTCCTGGGGCACGTTGGTTTCTACCGACGATTCATTTACGATTTCAGTAGGATTGCCCGACCGTTGACTGACCTGCTGACGAAAGACACCGAGTTCCTTGTCGATGACAAGTGTCTTTCGTCCTTCGAGACTCTCAAGCAGTGTATTATAGAGGTTCCCGTTCTCCAGCCGCCTGATTGGTCTCTCCCATTCGAGATCATGACGGATGCCTCCGATTTTGCCGTAGGGGCCGTGCTGGGACAGAGGAGGGATGGAGTCCCATTTGCTATCCACTACGCTAGCCGCATATTGGATTCCGCGCAGCGGAATTATACAGTCACAGAGAAGGAGATGCTAGTCGTAGTATTCGCCCTAGATAAGTTCAGATCCTACATTATTGGATCTAGAGTGACCCTGTTTACTGATCATACCGCCATCCGATATCTCATGGAAAAGAAGGATGCCAAGGCCAGACTGACTAGATGGATCCTTCTAATCCAGGAGTTCGACATTGAGATCAAAGATAAGCCTGGAGTCAAGAATGTGCTGGCGGATCATCTTTCCCGTTTAGAGCAGCCTGAGAATTCTAAGCAGATTGATCCCATTTGTGAGACCTTCCCAGATGAGGCGATCCTTGCTATCGCCTCACTCCCGTGGTATGCTTATATTGTGAACTTTCTTGTTGCTAAGAAAGTCCCACAAGGTTGGCCCAGGCAGAGGCTTGAGACCTTCCTCGCGAAGGCCTGGTCCTACCACTGGGAGGATCCCATCCTTTACCACGAAGGAGGGGATAGCGTCTGGCGTAGGTGCATTCCTCAGGAGGAGCACCATAGCGTCCTCACTTACTGCCACAAGCTTGAGGCAGGAGGACATCATTGTGGGAGGAGAACGGCACAGAAAGTGCTCCAATTCGGCTTGTGGTGGCCTACCCTCTTCAAGGACTCTGATGAGTTCGTGAAGAGGTGTACTGAGTGTCAGGGGTGGGAACTTCTGGACAGCGTGATATGATGCCGATGCAGCCTATTCACTTCTGTGAGGTTTTTGACGCATGGGGCATCGATTTCATGGGTCCATTCCCTAAGAGTCAGGGATTTGAGTACATTCTGTTGGCCGTAGATTATGTGAGTCGTTAGGTTGAGGCTATCCCCACCCGAACCGCTGATGCCAGGACAGTTTGCAGATTTTTGAGGAAGCACATCATCACGTGGTTCGGGGTGCCTAGAGTGTTGATTTCAGATGGGGGGTCTCATTTCATCGACGACCAGGTGAAGGCCCTTGCTAGCGAGTTCAATATAGACCATCGAGTTGCCACTCCATACCATCCACAGACGAATGGTCTAGCCGAGGTGTCGAACTAGGAGAACAAGACTATATTGCAGAAAGTCGTCCGCCCTGACCGAAAGGATTGGTCACAGCTTTTGGACTCGATCTTGTGGGCATATATAACATCTTTCAAGACACCATTGGGCACATCTCCCTTTCGCCTCGTATATGGCAAGCCGTGCCATTTACCTGTTGAGCTGAGACACATGTCACTTTGGGCAGTCACTGATATTCTTATGGATCCAGATAGTGTAGGAGACCAGCGGAGGGCAAAGTTAGCAGCCTTGGAGGAGCTTAGAGATACCGCCTTCTCAAACAGCCTACATTACAAGGAGAGAGTGAAGGAGTGGCATG
Organism: Ottelia alismoides; assembly: GCA_037367405.1. Classification (NCBI taxonomy): domain Eukaryota; kingdom Viridiplantae; phylum Streptophyta; class Magnoliopsida; order Alismatales; family Hydrocharitaceae; genus Ottelia; species Ottelia alismoides. Next base: position 745,844 of record JAZKJV010011279.1, on the reverse strand, counting down.
ATTCTCACATCAGCCACAAACATTTTGAGCCTGGACAGAGAGTATGGCCGTTTGATGCGAGGCTTCGTCTATTTCCAGGGAAGCTACAGAGCAAATGGAAGGGATCTTATCTGGTGAGAAAGGTACATGGAAACGGTAGCATTGATATATCCGAGTTGTCTTCTGAGAGTACCTTTCGAGTGAACGGCCAGCGACTCAAGCCATTTCTAGATCATGAGCCGTGGGTCGTTGATGTTGCCCTGATTCATTTTGCGTGAGATGTGGTCTCTTGACTCACATCTATTGCATCTCACGCCTGATTATCACTGATCTTCCGACCTGTATAGATCCAGATGTCCATATCATTCCATTCTTTAGTCCCACATCCCGTTTGTCATCTTTGATTATGCTATAATTAGGGTGTACTTTACCCTAAATATAGGGGGGATGTAGGACCTTTGGGTATTTCTTTTGATTCTTTTTGCCCCTGTTTTGCTGCCTATACTTAGGGATATTTTACCCTAAGTATAGGGGGGGGGGGAGGGGTAGACCCTGTACATTCTCCACTCGGTTTTCCCTTTTGTGTACAGCCTGCTATACTTAGGATTACTTGATCCTAAGTATAGGGGGGAAAAGCCGAGATCTTCTTGATCTTCTATTCATTCATTCGTCTTTGTATATATCCTTCCTTTTCACTTTCCTATACATAGCACGAGTTATGTGTTCTTCATCGCTGTTGACTCTGAGGACATCGTTCGAGCTAAGTATAGGGGTGTGTGTATATATTTCATATATACTTTAGGCATAACTCGTACTTTGTGTGAGTGTGTTAATAAATAAATTGGCTAAAAACCCTAAAAATCACAAAAATTAAAAATTTTTCCTGTAAATAAACATTCTTTTATTGCACATACATAGCTATTGTACAAATTATTTTTGTAAAAATGTTTTCAAAAATCTTTTGTGTAAAGTTGGTGTAAATATTTTCTTATTAAAATTATGTATATAGTACAAAATTTTTCCAAAATGTTTTGAAAATCAAAAGTTTGCAAAAATCTTGTGTAAATGTGTGTAAATAGTTTACAAAACTTGCATCCATGCATTCATCCATCCATGATTTCAAAACAGTTTTCAAAAATTATGCATGTGTGTAAATATTGTGTAAATAGCATCTTTGTATATATGTATATAGTTTTTCCGGATTATAGTTGACATTTAAACTAGCCTGGAATCGAATTGGGAAATGGAGCTTGACTAAGATCTTACTCCACCTAATTTATAAGAGGAACCTTATAGAGCTTAGGGTTAAGGCTTTTCAGGTCCATGGCGACTTAATTCTTTGAGTCCACTAGGCTATGATCACATGTCATCTCAATGAGCCTAAGTAGAGCACTTGACAACACACACATGACTCATATAGACAATGGCTTTACTTGGACACATCACTTGCACCGAGCTCTCTACGGATGAGGTGGTGAGGAGGCAGTCTTCCTTGACATGGGGTAGCATATGAGGGTAGTACTTCTAGGCGGAACCTCTGTTCTTCTTTTAGTGAAGGAAGTGCGTCTCAACTTGGTCTGGTTGCCATGAGGTATAACGACAGGAGTTGTGGGTTGCAATAATGCTTCAAAAGAGGGATAGTCTACTGGCTCAGAGGAAAAACTCCTTGTATATATGCTGCACATGTATATGTTGTATAGATGCACTTGACAAAAAAAATGCAAAAAGAAAATAACTCCAAAATAGTGGTGGGTCTGAGAGAAAATGATAATCCCACCGGAGTATGTATATAGAGCAATAAGCAAAGCTTGAGATTCATGTCCCACCTTATGTAGCTTGCAGCAGGGAGACTTGGCTACACTGGTCGAGCTCCCAAGGATACATGGCTACACTGGCCATGGTCCATTCTCTTCTTCCCCCTCATCTTGAGCCGGTTGAACTTGAACTTAGAAGGGAATACCCCTCTCCTCGAGGAAAGAGTGGCCAGATTGGGGTCATAGAGTTACCTTGTTGGGGAGGGTTGTCAAGTTGCCATTTCTGAGGTGGAGAGCTTATACTTCACATTCACAGTACAAGGAAAGATTCATGGTCTTCAGGGTTTGTGTTTGATGACTTGTTCTGATCTAGATTGTTGAGGAGTCTTGATTATAGATTGATGGAACTTAGAGGCTGTTGAGTTTTAAGCTTAAGTCCAAATAAGGTTCCGACACACTAATAATCCAAAGATCTGATCAAGCTCCATAATTCAATTTAATGAAGGCGAGTTTAATATTCAACCTTGATCCATGTGCATTCTCCTCTTTTTCTTTTTCTTTCTACGTTTCACTTCTTTTTTCAAATAAGTGTTTTCTAAGGGACTGGCAAAGTTATGTATATGGGGGGTGATGAATACTCATTCATCACTCTTTATTCTTATATTTTAGATACAAAAACCTTTGCAAATGCATGTATATGTTTGTAAATACAAATAATTACCAAAAGCATGCATTGTGTAAAAACTAATAATTAGCATGTTTTTGTGCAAAAATAAAAGAATAAAGAATTAAAAGAAAAAGAGGGAAATATTTAGAATAAATATTGAGCAACCTAATCCCAAGGGAGGGCTCAGCTTGGGCTTGACCGCATAAAAGCCAAAGTAGAGAGAGATAGGGAGCTCATGTGTGTAAATATACTTGTAAATATAATAAAAATATTTTCCTCTAAAAATAGAAAAAAGTGGCTTGTACATATTTGTAAATATTTGTAAATACAAAATCAAGATAAAAATAGAAAAATCAAAAAGAAAACAAAAATATCTTTACTTGTACATATTCACCATGTACATACACCAACTCTTATATTTATTTAGCCTTATAAATAAATAAATTAAAATCCCTAAAAATTTATATATATTCTAACTTCTATGTTGTAAATAAAATAAAAACCATAAAAACAAAAACCAAAATAAAAAGAACAAAATTAAAAACCAAAAATAACATTGTACGTATACCATGTATATAGATGTATATATCTATTTATTTCACCCTTGTATATAAATAATAAAAATAAAATAAAAATACCCTTTTATTCCTAATTTTATGCTATAAATAAATAAAATATAAAATGGGAATAAAAATGTACAATTAAAAATCAAAAATTAAAAAGCTATATTGTATATATACCTATATATAGCACTATAGTGTAAGTACCTTATTTTTATTTTGAAAATTAATTAAAAATCACAAAAAATAGAAAAAATTAAAACAAATATTTTTCATGTTTTGAGTTTTTAATAATTCGGCCATTTATTATTTCTTTTCGAATTTTCAAATCTTTTCCACATGGTTGATTCTCATTAGTCCACGGGGGACGTTGACCCCCCTGTCAACTCCCCCCTTGGAGCACTTCCCACGGGTGAGTGACGCCCGACCCGATTTCGCCGATTTACTGCGTCATGACCCGATCACCAAATCCGATCTTTCCGGGCACCACTTCTTCCTCGTACATCTGAGATCCTCGCCCAGTTGATTGCATCGGGATCCGCACCTTGTCCTGCCCTGCCCGACCTGATTTAGCCGGACCCCTTGCCGTATAAAGTCCTAGCTCCGCCTCCCATTTCACGCATCTTTGGATCATTTCATGCCACCCTAGGACCTCCATCGCCTTGGCGAGAGTGACAGCTCGCTTCAGGCCTTGTTGCAGCGAGGAAGGAGTGGAGGACCATCGATCCGGCGACGTTGCACTGCTGTGCACCTCCTAGAGGTGACGCCCGAGCCTCGGACACCGACGGTCCTCGAGCCAAGGACCTGGAGCACCCCCTGCTCCTCCACAGTCGACAACAGCCAGTAGGTAGACCCTTCTCCTTCTCTATTTCCCGAAATTTTAGTTTCCCCCAAATCGCCCCTTCGCCGTTCAGCCTTCATTCCGACCACCCTCGCCTTCGTTTGGACCATCGGAGTCACCCATCACGATCGCCTTCTCTCCGCGCACCTTCTCCACCCACTCATTCACCCTAGTTCGCAAAGGAACTGGGTATCGAGTTCCTTCGCCGTTGCTTCGCCGGAGCTCGCACGCCCCGCCGCACAATCCACCTTCACCCCCTCTTACAGGGTCGAGGCACTTTGCCCTCGACCCGCGAGTGCGTTGCTGTGCTTTTCAAGTTCATTCGAGCCCATCTGAGCGTCTCGACCATTTGGAACAGCCGCTCCTCCTCCGCCAGTGCCGCCGGAGCTCTCCAGAGCTCGTCGCCACCATCGGAGGGTACCAGTTGACGCGGGAAGCCAAGGAGCTTCTCCTCCGATCTTCAGCAGCCTGCGAGGAGGCCTCCAGCACCCACACGAGTCCGACAAACCTCGTCGGCGTCCAGTTCATCGAGGACCTTCCAGAGCCATTCGATTGACCTCCAACTCCAGTTCAGATCTCAGACGTCCATTTGAGGAGCCACCAGCATCATTCGATCCTTGGAGGAGTGATCGGGACCGTCGGATCAGCGAGGGCTTCCCACGTTGCTTCCCAGCCGCCCGATCTTCCACGTGGCGAGGCCCCTGCCGTTTGATTCGAGCCGAGGGTGTTAGCCGCGCCTCTTCTCTACCATTGGATCTACACGTGGCGAGCATCCGGGCCTCGACTTAAATAAGGGGTAAACATCTCTTAGGCCCATAGATTTTTAGTTGTTAACCTTAGGTCCTGTAAATATTTTAAAACGTTCATTTGTGTTTGGTAAATTGCATAAAGGAACCAGTAGTTTCTGGTATTTACGTGTATGCCCCTGTGTGTAGTGGGACACGTGCTTCGACACGTGCTTGTTGGGTTATTTGCATGTATGGACTCATAGTTTCAGGGTGTTCTTGAATGCATTTATACTTTTGATATTTGCAGAAATACCCCTGTGCATGGTTTTATTGTGCATGTGCGTTATATAGTGGGTTATTTACATTGAAGACCTGGACTTTTAGTACGTATTACTAAATAGTCCAGGAACTTTGTTTTCTTGCAAATAGGTCCCTGAGTGTCCAGGTTACGCACCTCGCCCGTGTTTTCTTGGAGAAATTGCACCGGACCCCCTGGACTTTCTACTATTTGCGTACAGGTCCCTATGCACTTTACCCTTCTTTTTATTTTTAATAAAATAGCAAACAAACTCCAAATTTAAAGAAAATTTGATACTTGGCTCCTGCCATGGTGTAAAATTTTCTATAAATTTTGGAGACACTTTTAATTTCATTTATTATTTTTAAAAATTCAAAAATAAGCATTTTTGTTACTGTCTAACTTTAAAAATCACAAAAAATATTAAAACACCTCTAAAATTACAAAAAAATAGGTAGTGTTTATTTTTCTTTGTTTGATTTTCTGACTAATTTTGGTCATTTTTCACTTCATAAAACCCATAAAAATTACAAAACCCCATAAAACCTATAAAAATTCTATTAAATAAAATAAAAATAAAAAATTAATAATTCTGGTGCCGATTTTTTTTTGTAGTTTCTACTATACAGGAAAATTACCTTCAGGAGTTAATAGGGCCCTTTTGTATTTTAAATTGGCCCTTGACACCTGACTGGACAATACCTCTCTTTTCTTGTCTTGCTTGATTTTTAGAAAATTCAATAAAAAATAGAAAAATACCAAAAATTAACCAAAAACAGTAAAAAAATATATAATACATAAAAACATTTTTATTTGAATTTTTGAGTGATTTTTGAGTAATTAAATAATTGTTGTAGTTGCTTGATTTGTTGTTTCTTATTTTCTTAATTAATTAAAAAATCCAAAAAAATAATAAAAGCATTAAAAATCCACCAAAAATACTCTTCTTTTATTTCTTTTTTTAGACTACTTCGTAGGCCGCGAGGCCATTACGTGCTCCCTGAGTCTGACCCTGGTCGCTATACCAGGCTAATCCAATAGCCAGGACCGCTGTTATTTTTATTTGATTTTTATCTGATTTTGTTGGTCTGCACTTAATTTTCTTGATTGAGCTTAGATTCTCATCGATCTGTGTCGCAACGACCTGAGTGATATTTCTACCTGATCCGGATCATTAGGAATTTTGGCTCATCACTAGTACGGCTCTGCCTGTACAAGACGGACCTGTCTAGGCTGCTGGTGGGAGCTGGAGTGCTGGGACGAGCTGCTGCAGCTACTCAGATCGCCTCGTGCCTGAAGACGAGGCTGTGAAGCCGTCTGTGCCTCCTGAAGACACATGAGATGTGTCTTCAGGTCCCTCAGAGTCTGTGCCATCTTCTCTATCTGCGTGATGCACTGGCACTGCATCTTCTCTATGATCTCCATCCGGTCCAGCTTCTCGCTGATAATCCCCATGTCTGCGGTTGAGGACTCAACATGTGCTGCTGCTACCGCTGACGAACTGGATGGACCAGGTCGACCCGTGCTATCCTCTGGTACTGCACGGTTTGTGGCTGCTGGGGTCTGCCCTGTGTGTACAACCGGGTCTGGGACATCACCATGTAGTTCTCGGCCATCTCCTCGTAGATGGCCCACACCTGATCGTGATCCTTGGCGAAATAGGACCCTCCACAAGAAGCGTTCACCAAGCCCTGAAGCTCTGGTGTCAGCCCGCTGAAAAAGCTCTAAACAAGGTTCGGCTTGGAAATGTCATGGTACGGGCATCTATCAGTCAGCTCTCTGAACCTCTCCCATGCCTCGTGAAACTGCTCGTTGGGGAGCATGGAGAAGTTGTTGATTAGGGCTCTAGCGGCATTCGTCCGCCCGAGTGGATAGTACTTATGTAAGTACTCGGTGCGGAGCTGCTCCCAGGTGTAGACGAACTTCCCCAGGTGCTTCAACTAGGTGGCTGCTCTGTCTGCTAAGGAGAAGGGGAAGGCAATCATCTGTATGGTATCCTGGTCCACCTGACGGTCGTGGACTGTGCTGCAGATCATCAGAAACTCCTGAAGGTGGAGATGGGGCTCCTCTGTGGCGAGCCCAAGGAACCGAGGGAGGAGCTGCAAAGTGTTCGGGGGGGAACTTGAAGTCTCCCACGATAGCTAGAAGTACAACCCAATGATGCATCAGTGTTGATCTGGGGTTGTGTAACTCCCGCATCGGTCTCGGTGGATCTGCTGCGGCTGCTGCCACGGCCTCATCGGGTATCCTCGGGCCCTCTCTGCGCTGCTCTCGGTCTGCTTTCAACTGCTCCATCTCGCGCCTCATATCCAACATGAATGCGCCCTGATTCCTCAGCTGCTGCTGCACTTTCTCAAGGGAGACGATTAGGGTGGTGTTGATCGCACCATGGTCCAGAACGAAATGCTCATGCTGCGGACCTCTGGTGTGATCATCAGAACTGCCAGCCATAGTCTCTGCAAAATCAAAACATCCAAACTCAGGTGCCGATAAATCATCTGTCTGTCTCTCCTCTGGCACTGGTATCTCGGTCTCAGAAGAAGGGGATCGAGGGGGAACAAGGTGGAGTCGTACTCGGGTTCAGAGAGCGGGTCTCGGCTCTCGCGAACTAACCTAGATGAGCGGGTAGTCGTGCCCGAAAGCGGTGCAGCCAGAGGATGCCTAAGAGATCGTCTGCTCATCATCTTAATGTGGCGAGTAATGCGGATGAGATCTGGTAACAACTACGATCACAAGCAAACCCCCGTTTCACATACGCGACGCGAGCTGAAGACCGTAAAGGCTCGGTCAATTATCTTGTCAATTTTATTTTGGTGATCAGTCAGGATAGTAGAGCGATTACGTGACATGTTGGGTTACCCGATATTTTCTCAATCGAGTGTCCCGTACAGAAATAGCCGGTAATCAGTCGAGAAGAATATCGGAGGGCTCTACCTAGTGTTCGGGGCCACTCTCTCGCACAAGCAAACCGGACAATGAGGGGGTTGCTCTCCCCCAGACAAATTTTTAGGTGAAGTGTCTTTTAGGGTCGATAGTATTAGCAGTCCCAAATTTTATTGTTTTTCTTTTTAGGTATTTTTCAATAAAAAGAAAATCTCCTAATGAATTTTTCGATTCTCCTAGTTATTAAGTCCAAAACGGGGGGAGAAGATGAAAAAGCCGATGCACGATGAAATCAATGATGTATGCAGAGTAAGAAATTCGTGCCTGACTCCAACAGTCTACATGCAAGATGATCCACGCAGAATTGAAAGACAGAAAATAAACTACCTAAATGGTGCAGGTGGAAAACCGAGTCCCTAAACAGCTATTTCTACTCAAAAGAACAACTAGCTGATCACCAGCCTCCGATCCAAAGGGTCTGGTCTCGATCCACCCCTCCTCCTCCCTACAAATCGGGTTCAGGAGCAGCACTTGGCAGGGTGGGCTGCGGCACGTAGGCTCGAAAGGGAGCAAATCAACTATTTTATTAATCTTTTATTATAGGTCCAATTACCGAACTATAGGAACATGCAAATGTATTAGGGTGTTTGGATCCTATGAATTACGTCACACTTAAATAGAAATTCCTAAGGCTAGGGGCTCGATAAAACCGCGAGAAACCGGAAAAGGCAGTGAAAAATCAAAAGCCGTGTAAAAAGCCACGAAGAAAACTAAGGGGTCCCCTGAGCACACCGGTGCTCGGCGAAACATATCCGAGAGTATCTAAGTCCAAGTGAGCTGTCCCTGTATTATTACAACAATTCAAATAAACTGAAAAGAAACCTAACTACACTACTCCTCTCCCACTCAGCTGCTTCCTTACGCTCTCATGTGGCTCCGTGCAGAAGGGAGCTGCCTCCGATCACCGCGGTTGCGCCGGCTACTCTAGAGTTGTCGCCTCGGTAAAATAAAAGAAAAGAAATAAAAAGATAATAAAATAAAAATAAAAGAAAAATAAAAGCCGCGAAAAGCTGTGAACTCAGAAAGAGCCGCGGAAAGCTGCGAAAAAGAAAACAAAAATAAAATGAAAAATAAAGACTACTAAGCCGTGCTCCCCGGCAACGGCGCCATTCTGATTAGTGAACCGAGCGAACGAGGTAAATCAGGTATATCTAATGCGGTCGTTGAGACCTCACTCGCTCGAGTGCTCAATCAAGAAAAATTCAGACCACCAAACAAAGGCAAAAATCGATGAAACTCAAGGTAGCGGTCTCGCTAAAGGATTAACCTGGTATATCCCCCAGGGTCGAACTCGGAGAGCACGTGATGGCCTCGCAGCCTACGAAGTAGTCCAAAATAAAAGTAAATAAAAGAAAACTATTTTTGGTGGGTTCTTAATATTTTTTATATTTTTTTGGATTTTTAAATAATAGAGAAAATAATAAAATCAAGTAAACAAGGAACTTCACACAATTATTTAATCACTCAAAATTGATCCAAAAATTCAAACAAAAATATTTTTATATTTTTTATATTTTTTATGTTTTTGGTGAATTTTTGGTATTTTTCTGATTTTTAGGGAATTTTATAAAAATAAAAGAAGACTGAAAACCAACAACACTGTCCAGTCAGGCTTCCACAACCATTTAAAAATGCCAAATGGTTGTTTCAAGGCCTGAAGTAATTTTCCTAGAAAGTATGAACTATAAGGAAAAATTAGGAACTGGACTTATTATTTTTGGAGTTTTCAATTATTTATTAGAATTTTCCAGGTTTTTCAATGTTTTTCTATTTTTATATTTTATATAAGTCCAAAAATGACCAAATTTGGTCAGAAAATCAAACATAATAAAACAAACGAAATTTAATTTTTTTAGAAATTTTAAGGTGTTTTTAATATTTTTTTTGTCAATTTTAAGTCTGGACAGTAAGAAAAATTGATGTTTTTGAATATTTAAAAATAACAAATCGGCTCCAAAAATTTCCCAAAATGCAACGAAAATTCTAAACAGTGGCATGAGCCACGTGTCAAATTTTCACTTAATTTGGATATGATTTGATATTTTATTTAAAGCGACCAAGAGCCCACAGTGCACAAGGACCTAGTTGTAATAAAAATATCTTTGGAGGGCCTAAAAATAACAAGCCAAGAAACCCAGGGGGTCCAGGTGCAAAATATCCAAGGACTCACGCACGACGAGCGTGATCTGGGCACTCTGGGACCTAAATTTAAATAAAATAGTTCCAAGGGCGTTTTAGCAACAGGTGTTAAAAGCCCAGGGTACTACTACAATTTACCCACTAAATTCGGCACATGCACAAATAAAACATTCATAGGGGTATATGTGCAAATATCTAAAAAGATTTTTCCATTCAATAACAAGCAGAAAATATAGGCCCTTACATGCAATTTACCACAAACTACATGTGACGATGCACACGACCACAACGTACAGGGGTTTAAAAGTAAATAAGACAAACTACCAGGTCCACTATGCAAATGTACCAAAATAAAATGAACTGGATAAAATATTTACAAGACTAATTAGTAAAAACAAAAAGAGAGGGGCCTAAGGGAAATTACCCCTTATTCAGATCCGAGGGTTGAGCAGCGGCCACGTGTCTGATCTAACGCCTGAAATCGGTGGCAGCTCAACGCAGAGCCCTCGACGCTGATCCAACGGCGGATGGCTCGCCACGTGTCTGATCGTGCGGCTCTGGTCAAGGCTCGCCTCTCCTCTGTCGCGGACGGTGCAGATGGCTCCACGTGGCGATCTAACGGTGCTGGTGCGGGACGCCTCTTCGTATCAGTGGACGGTCCAGATTCAATCTGGCACTCCGGAGTCGGATGGACAGCAGAGGATGGACCTGGAGGAACTCCTCACCGACGAACTTCGCCGGAGGAATGCGGGCACGCTGGACGTCTGCAAGGGCTGCGGATGATCGGAAAAGACTCGCCTCAGTGGTCCGCAGCCAATGGGGGACTCCGTTGGGACCGGGAACGTCAGAGACGCTCCGGCGACGGAGGCGGAGCTGGAGCTGTTGCTCCTGAACGTTCAGACCCTCAGATGGGCCTGTCTCGACCTGCAAAGCAACACAACAGACTCCTGGGTCGAGGGCAAAGTGGCTCGACCCGGTTAGAGATGATGGGGGTGAACGATGCGTCGGAATGGAGAAGCTCCGGCGAAGCGACGGCGGTGGAGTTCAATCCCACTTCCTGTGTGAACTGTGTTGAGTGGCTGGGTAAAGAACGTGCGTGGAAGATGTGCAAAGGTGATGGTCGAATCCGATGGTCGAGATGTGGACGAGGGTGGTCGGAATTGAGGGTCGACGGCGAAGGGACGATTTGGGCGTAAATTGAAATTGGCAAAAAAGAGAAGGAAAGAAGGCTACCTGATGGTCGATGCCGACTGGGCTTGAGCTACTGGAGCTCTAGGTCCTAGCCTCGAGGGCCGTCGATGCCCGAGGCTCGAGCACCATGCTGGTGGCGGGCACGGCGACGCTATGTCGCCGGATCGATGGTCCACACACTCCTTCCTCGCTGCGACACTGCCCTCAGCTTGATGTCACTCAGGCGAGAGCAATGGAGGTCCTGGGGTGGAGAATGCACGAACCAAAGTTGCCTGAATCATGCGGTGGAGCTAAGGTTTTTATACGAATGAGGGTCTGGCTAGATCGAGTCGGGCACGGGCGCATGAAGCACGGATCCCTAGGCTAACGACTGGGCGTGGATCTCGGATGCAAGAGGAAGAAATGGAGCCTTGGATTTGGGTGTGTGATGATCGGATCATGATGCCATAATTGGGAGAAGAAGCGGGTCGGGCACAGATCCGCGGAACTGTGGTCCAAGGGGGGGAGTTGACCGGGGGGTCAACATCCCCCGTGGACCAGTGGAATGCGGCCACGTGGAAATGATTTGGAAATTCAAATTAAAATAGAAAATGGATGAATTAATAAAAACTCAAAACATGAAAAGTGTTTCTTTTATTTTAAGTTATTTTTTTGTGATTTTTAATTAATTTTTTGAAATGAAAATAAGGTATATACAACATAGTGCTATGTATAGGTATATATACAATATAGAATTTTTGATTTTTGATTTTTTTAATTAATTATTTTTGTGCATTTTTATTCCAATTTTATATTTTATTTATTTACAAGATAAAATTTGGAATATTTTGATATTTTTATTTTATTTTTATTATTTATTTACAAGGGTTAAATAAAGTTATATACAATTATATACAAGGTCTATATACAATGTTTCTTTTGATTTTTTTTGTTCTTTAATATTTTATTTTTGTTTTTATGGTTTTTATTTTATTTATTCACATAATGGGATATAGAATATATACAAACTTTATGGAATTTAATTTATTTATTTACAAGGTGAGATAAATAGAGAAAGGGGGTCTATGTACAAGGTGTATGTACAATAGATGAGGGGGTTTATTTTCTTTTTAATTTTTTTATTATTTTTATTTTAATTTTATATTTACAAATACTTACAAATATTTACAAACTCATTTTTATTTTATTTTTAGATGAAAATATTATTATTTTATTTACAGGTATATTTACACACATAAGCTTCCTTATCTCTCTCTACTTTGGCTTTTATGCGGTCAGGCCCATGCTGAGCCCTCCCTTGGAATTAGGTCGCTCAATATTTATTCTAAATATCTCCCTCTTTTTCTATTAATTCTTTATTCTTTTATTTTTGCACAAAAACATGCTAATTATTAAATTTTATACAATGCATGCTTTTTAGCAATTATTTGTATTTACAGATATCTACATGTATTTGCAAAGCTTTTTGTAGCTAAAATATAAGAATAAAGAGTGATGAATGGGTATTCATCAATCTCCATGAGACTTTTGTAACCAACGTGCGTTATCAATTACTTGACAATAACAAATTCATGGCTTAAGTGTATAGATCATGGTTGAAGGTAATAATACAGATAAACCTTTAATCTAAAATACAACTTTAGATAAATGATTTCCATTCACGATGGATTGACGAGTGTCAAAAATTATTTTAATATATAATCCAACACAATGATATGATTTACCATCAATAGTTATGTTTGACGGACAACTATTGTAATCAAACATACAATAATTACTTGATGTAACTATGCAACAATCATCGTAACTCAAATCCTTTCTCTTGTATCTAATTTCTTGTCAAGAAATTTTTTTCATGAGGTAACATAATAAATGATTAAATTGTGATTTCTTGACAAAAACCAAGCATCAAATAAAATCATAGAATGGTACTATATATTTGTGGTCTATTATTGCGCAAAATAAACCTCCATAGCTATACAACGTAATGTCATTGTTTATGATAACCACTCTATCTAAAGAATCATATAATCAGAATCGTAATGTGATTAAAGAATCGACTCATGATAAGTTACCATCTGACGTTACAAATATTTTTTTCATGGACACTTTATTCTAACTTCCATAAGGAACATGGACATCTTCTTCTTCTTTTGACATATATATAAAACCAATGGAAGGTAAATGTCTACATAGGAATCGGGGCATACACATACTCGTTATCCTAGGAAATCAACACATATATTTAAATGCCTTTTTTCCTCCCCCGATAATTATTTATATGTATAAATTTATGTCAACGAAGTCTTCTAATGTCTTATTCAAAACAAATCATTGAGCACATGTATTAACAAACGAAACAAATCCACTCATTTTATCCAGGATTTTAACTTTATTGAAACGTAATCCTAAACCGATACATACCTTTGGTCCAAATATTGTCTATCTGCGAAGTGGTCGTCGTCGCTCCTTGTCGTCACGTATCCGCACTCCTCATTATCCGAGTCACTGCCGTCCCGTGATGAAGATGAATCGTGTTGAGGTCTCTCTTTCTCTAACTCTCTATATCTCTTTGTTTCTATCTCTCTCCCCTTGCACACAAAATTGGGAGAGTAGAAGTGACTTGAGGGGGGTGGGATGCATTGAGACTAATGGATTTTTATAGGTATAATGAGGAGGGAATAATTGGGTTAGTAATTCACAATTAATTGGTATTAAAATCCATCAATTAGCTTTCCAAATATAAATATTTCAATATTGTTAATGACTAAAGATGGAAACTTTGCTTGGATATTTTTTCCAACTTACATTTGTTTCAGATGGTGGTGGTAACCTGACTTCACCGCCCTCTCTGCCCTCACGTAAGCTCTCTCTCCCCTCCTATATGGATGTCCATCATCTCTTCATCCTTCCATCCTAGCTTGTAATATTTCCTTCTCCATCACTCTCATTCGAACTTCATTCTACTATGGACTACAAGGATTACAGAAAAAGAATCATGCTAAAAATCTCATCTTAAAACCAAACAATCCCCCCCACCCCACTGGAAAATGAACGTATTCTGAGCAAATAGTTGATCAGCTCTTCTGTCCCTCACTTCTGCCACTCATCTTGTACAAAAAGAAGAAACACAATTGAAAAACGGCTTCCAAAAAAACACAACCCACACATCCAAGATGGATAAGGACAAAACTAGACCTCCTATCCATTCTGAATCTCCGATCTCATGTAGAAAACATGCTTTAACACCCCATCTGGTGCAATAAAAATCGTCTCATATTCATAGGGAAGTCTGAACTCTCCAATAGAGGAATCTTTTCCATACACAATCTATGCATCAAGAGAGCCAATCCCTTGCAATAGAAATTACGCAAATTCTATGTGAATAAAAAGTTCTCTCTTCCTGGATCAATCATACCAGACCAACCTTTGACCCTTCACCTATCAAAACAACCATCACTACTTCACCTTCAATTTCGCCCATCTATCCACTTGGTAGTCCCAAGAAATGGGAAAGAACTTCATGTTTGATGAAGAAATGTTCGACTCCTCCACCCTCACATCCGACCACATGCACATCCAATGCCCAACCTAACACACTTCCTCAATAACCCTGGAAAAAAGGTGTTTGACACATGTCTCTTTGCGAAAGACAAGAGCCCCTTCATGCAACTATGGGATCGACCAATGAATCTCATTTCATCACCTTTATTCTATCACTTTGGCATTGAAAACCCCAACTAATGCATGTAAAAAAGCATTATTTTGTACAAATTAAATTTCATTATTTATTCCATTTATGTATATAAAATACAGTTTTTAATGCCAAAATTATAGAATAAAGAAAAGAAAAAGAATAAAATATAAAGGTATTTTATGACCCTAATCGTCGAGACCTAAGCATCTTGATGACTGAGTCGACAAGGAATACAGTAGGGAGAGATAAAGGCCATAAAGGCAGTAAAGCCATATTCTTTTATTCATCATTGTTGCGATTTTGGGATCTATTTTATTTTCCATAATTTATACCTCAAATAAAAAGACTTTATACATAAAAGTTGTATATAATATTATAAGAAAATAAAAAATTGAGTTTACACAAAAATAATATACAATGTACTTTTTATACTCTAAATAAAAAGCTAAAACCCAAACTTTCGAGACCCGTATCTTCTCCATATGAACTCAAAATGTATCAAAATAACCTTTAATTGTATTTAACTTTTAATAAGCTATTTAATGAAGGTATCAAATTTAGAGTTAAGGTGTAGAAGTTAAGTTTTTGACCCCTATTGTATAATATACTTGAATAAAATATTTATTTTATTGATTCTTTATTATTTTTGTAATTTATATTTTTATAATTTTGTAAATATTATTTATAATACAAGTGTATATTGTAAATAAAATAATACCATAAAAAATACATAGATGAAATACATATACTTGTGCATATATATTTAATACCCTTATTTATTAAAGTGTACGTAATATATATCAGAAAAATATAATAAAATATATTTAGCTATGTAAAAATTAGCTATAAATATATAAATTAAGTAGATAAAAGAATAAAATCAAAAATACAAAATAAAAACAAAATATACAAAACATAGATGAATTTACATATAAATAAACCCTAAAAGCAAATTGTAATAAATAAGCCTGTAAAAATAAATAAAAATCATATTAAAATACTATATAAAATGATAAACATATTTTCTTTTATAACTTTATATTAATAAATTCATTTATTATTTATTATCAAAAATTTAAATAATTTTGGCTGGTGCACATGGACCAACCAGAGGGAGTCAAGAGTTGACCCTGGTCAACTTTTCTCCTCAGGCATAGCCTCTTGTCAAACCTAGATTCGACCATGTGTTCTTCCTTTTTTTCCTATTGATGCAAGCATCGATTGGGAATGATTCTTCAACTTTTGATCCTCTATACACACTCTATCATGCCAACTCGATTCATCAATTCAAGAGCATTTGTATGAAGCCAGCCACGTCATTCTTTTTCATGACCGGTGATGAATACCCATTCCTCACTCTATATTCTTTTATTTTAGCTACAAAACCTATGCAAAACACATGTATATTCTTGTAAATAACAATAATTGTCAAATAACATGCATTATGTAAATATGCATTATTAGAATATTTTTGTGAATAATAAAAGAATAAAGAAATAAAAGAAAAAGAGAGAGATATTTAGAATAAATATTGAGCGACCTAATCCCAAGGGAGGGCTCAGCATGGGCCTGACCGCAAAAAGAACCCAAGTAGAGAGAGATAGGGAAGCTCATGTGTGTAAATATACCTGTAAATAAATAAAATTATTTTTCCTCTTAATAAAAATAAAATGGGTATATATTTATTTGTATATATTTGTAAATATTAAATTAAAATAAAATTGGGAAAAACAAAAACAAAAATTAAAATTCCTTCTTCATTGTCTATATACACCATGTAGATAAAACCACTTATCTATTTATTTTCCCTTATAAATAAATAAATAAAAATCCAACAAAATTATGTACATATTTCATACTCCATAATGTGAATAAATAAAATGAAAATCATAAAAATAAAAATAGAATAAAAAGAAAAATAATAAAGTCAATTTCCAACATTGTACATATACTATGTATGTATATAAATCAGAGTATTTATTTAACCCTTGTAAATAATTAATAAAAATAAAATAAAAATACCTTATTATTCCATATTTTATTCTATAAAAAAATAAAATATAAAATTGGAATACAATGTACAAAAATAAATAATTAAAAATCAAAAATAAAAAATACATCTTGTATATACCTATATATTATAATACTATTTTGTAAATACCTATTTTTTATTTCAAAAAAATAAATAAAAATCACAAAAAAATAATTTATAAATAAGTAAACATTTTTTATTTTTTAAGATTTTCGAAATTAATTCATTTATTATTTTTTATTGAATTATCAAGTATTTAATGATTCATGCATTCCTATTGGTCCACGGGGGAATCTTGACCCCCGGTCAACTCTCCCCCGCGGACGCCCTCCTGGCGGATCCAAGCTACCGACCCGTTTTCTCCCTATTTTCCCCGCTTCATCCGACCACTAAAACCTTAAACCCCGGGTCCTAATCCTTCCCTGTAGATCCGAGACCCACGCCCGGGGTGGATGTTAGGGGTCCGTGCCTCGACGTGTGTGCCCGACTCCCATCTAGCCGGACCCCTAGCCGTATAAAACTGGAGCTCCAGCTGCAATTCACGCTATCTTTGGCGTCGCCCCTTCCACCAAAGACCTCCACCCGATTCCTCTCAGTGACAGCTTTGGACTGGTGTGTTATAGAGAGGCGGAGGAGCTTCCCGTCACTGATCCGGCAGCATCTCGCCGCGGTGCGCCGCCCAGAGCAGCGCCCGAGCCTCGGGCCTTCGACGACACTCAAGGTGAAGACCAGAGCTCTCGGAGCTCATCCCCAGTCGATCCCATGCATCAGGTAACCTACATTCTTTTTATTTTCCCTTAACTTCTGATTAGCCCCAAATCCACTTGTCATCGTCTCCGATCGATTACTCATGCGCCGTTCATCTTTTCATCCAACCGACTCGACCATCACACTCACGAGACCCCTCCCCATCTTCTGCGCCCACTCGCCCACCTTGGCTCGCCACGGAGCCATAGCTCGACCTCCTTCACCGTTGCCTCGCTGGAGGTCCTCGCCGTGCTTCATCCAGTCACCTTCGCCAACTCTAACCAGGTCGAGGCAGTTTCCCCTCAACCCAGGATTCCTCTAGTGCTATTTTGCAGGTCGAAGGGGCCTCATCTGGAGGTCCGACATTCGAGCACAGAGGCCCAGCTCCGCCTGCCTCGCCAGAGCTCGTCGGAGCTCCCCGACGTGATCGGAGGAGCCCACCATCTGCGGGAGGCTGTGACGAGTCTGTTCCACATCCTTGCAGCCCCCGAGGAGGTCCAGCGCACCCGTGGTGCTACGGCGAAATTCGCCGAAGCCTTGTTCTTCGAGGATCCTCCGCAGCTGTTGGATCAGCCCGTCGCTCCATACGTTCTCTCAACTGTCCATCTGAGGAGTTGCACCGACCGTCGATCTTTCTAGGGCTTGATCCCAGCCGTCAGACCCAGCGAGGTGTGCCCGTGATCCAGAGCGTTCGATCAGCCACGTGGACACCTCTCAGCCATCAAATTCGAGCCGGCGTCCTTCGTTGATGCGCAACGCCCATCAGCCGTTGGATATCACACGTGGCGCGCTTCCAGCCCTCGGATAATAAGGGGTAAATTTCACTTAGGCCCCCTCCCGTTTATCTTTTATTGATTAGTCTTGTAATTAGTTTAAGTAGTTGTTTTTATTTTGTAAAAATTGCACTTAGGACCTGGAACTTCATTTTATTTGCACTTTCATCCCTGTGTATGTGAGACACGTGCTTCGTCACGTGATGTCTGGTGAATTTGCAATGTATGGGCTGTTGTTGTAATGTGTTAATGAATGAAATATAGTTTTTGATACTTGCATCCATACCCTTGTGCGTGATTATATTTGACATGTGTTGAATTATTTGGGTTATTTGCAACTTGTACCCTGGGCTTTTAGCACCTGTTGCTAATAAGCCCTGTGAACTAAGTTTAATTGCATTTCAGTCCCTATGTGCCCAGATCACGTGCAGCGCGCGTGGG
This sequence comes from Ottelia alismoides, assembly GCA_037367405.1. Lineage (NCBI taxonomy): Eukaryota > Viridiplantae > Streptophyta > Magnoliopsida > Alismatales > Hydrocharitaceae > Ottelia > Ottelia alismoides. The sequence goes on along the minus strand of JAZKJV010011279.1, from coordinate 727,054 downwards.
GAATTGGAGTTTTTGCATGAGGGACCTCAGACTTCTGAGCTTGTTACTTTTCAGCCCTAGGACTTAGTTTTTATTGCGAATAGGTCCCTGTACACTATGTGTTTGTTTTTGCTTTAAATAAAATATCAAAATTAACCCAATTTGCGTGAAAATTGGATACATAGCTCCTGCCACTGTGTAAAATTTCCCTTACTTTTAGGTACATTTTTGAGTCTTTTTATTATTTTTTAGAATTAAAAAACCCTTGTTTATTTGTCTGTTCAGATAAAAAATTAATAAAAAAATATTAAAATCCTTTTAAAAATTACAAAAAAATTATGTCTTGTTTATTTTTTTTGTTTTAATTTCTATGTGAATTTGGCTATTTTTGGATTTATAAAAAGCTTAAAAATTGAAAAACCCTTAAAAACTAATAAAAAATCTAAAAATTCATAGAAAATTAAAAATTAATAAACTCTTTTTCTGATTTTTCCTTGTTATTTCTACTTTTCATGAAAATTACCTCTAGGCTTTGACAGGACCATTTGTATTTTATTTTGGTCCTTGAAGCCTGGCTGGATAGTAGCACAATTTTTCTTCCTTCTTTTATTTTTAGAAAATTCTCTAAAAATTATAAAATTCTAAAAAATTCACCAAAAACAGTAAAAATCCATAAAACATAAAAATATTTTTATTTGAATTTTTGGACTATTTTTGAGAATTTAAATATTTGGTTAAAGTTGTTTGTTTTTGTTGTTTTATTATTTTCCTTCATAATTAAAAAACCAAAAAATTATAAAAATATTAAAAACCACCAAAAAATATTTGTTTTATTTTCTTTTCTTTTCCAACTACTTCGTACGCCACGAGGCCAACTCGTGCTCCCTGAGTCCGACCCTGGGTGCTATACCAAGCTAATCTCATAGCCAGGGCCACTATTTGATTTTCTTTGTTTTATCTGCTTGATTGGTGGTCTGTTCCTTCTTTTTCTTGTTGACTGAGATATATCTGAGATCCGGGTCGCAATAACCTTCGCTAGATTTTATTCACCCGAGTCTTGGTGAAATTTTTTGGGTCATCAGAATGGCGCCGTTACCGGGGAGCACAGCTTACTAGTCACATTCTCTTTCTTTTTATTTTCTTTTGATTTTTACGGCTTTCCGTGGCTTTTTCTTTGTTTGCGGCTTTTCACGGCTTTTTGTTTTTCTTTTATTTTTATTTTCTTTTATTTTTTTCTTTTCCTTTATTTTTGTTTTTGATTGTTTTGCTTGTTTATTTTTTCTATTTTTGCACATATACCCTGCTTTATTTTATCTGCTTTATGTGCTTGGTTTGACACTTTGTTATTTTCTTGCGAGGGGTCGAGGACCGAGGCGGCTCCGGCGCAACCGTGGCAATCGGAGGCGGCTCCCTTCTGCACGGAGCCGCAGGACAGCGCGAGGAGGCAACAGAGTGCGAGCGTAGATAGACTAGCTTAGTTTTATTTCCCGCTCAGTTCAATTGTTGTAATAATACATGGACAGGACACTCTTACTATAACTTGGACTTAGACTTTCGGGGTTTGTTTCATCGAGCACCGGTGTGCTCGGGGGACCCCTCGGTTTTCTCGCGGCTTTTATTACGGTTTCTTTTAATTCATGCCTATTTGGTTTCTCGCGGATTTTCAGCCCCTAGCCTTAGGAATTTTGCTTGACTGTGACGTAATTAGTAGGGTCCCAACACCTTAATAACTTTGCCTGTACCTATAGACCGATTAATTGGACCTAAATAAAAAGATTAATAAAAAGACTATTTGGTCACCTGAGGGGTCACACGCCGCTAGAGGTCGTATACAGCGCTGGCAGGACCTGTTGTGCCGGGCACCGATCGACATCCGAGACTGGACTCCGACCCCTCTTGATTGACCACTTAGCCATTGTTCTGTCGAGTGGAACTGCTTGCTTAGGGCCCGGATTTCCGCTTGCATCATTTAGCTAGTTTTATTTCTGTCTTTAAATTCTACACGGATCATTTTTGCATGTAGACTGCTGGAGTCAGGTACGCATTTCTTACTCTACATGCATCATCGATTTCTCGTGCATCGGCTTTTTTGACTTCTCCCCCTGATTTTTGGACTTAAATAACCAGGAGAACCGAAAAATTCGTTAGGTGTTTGTTTTTATTTGAAAAATATCTAAAAATTCAAATCATAAAATTTGGGACTACTAACTCTATTTGACCCCAAAAGACACCACACCGAAAAAACTTGTCTTGGGGAGAGCAACCCCCTCCTTGTGTGGTTTGCATGTGCGAGAGAGTGACCCGCACCCTAGGATAGAGCCACATCTGGACCTCCTTCAGACTACTGCTCTTGAGCTAGTCGTTCTCCAGTGAGGATCGCTCCGATCTCCGGTAAAGCGGGCCGTGATATCCTTAACAGAGCAAGCCGATCGGGTAGCCGGTAAACAATACGCGGCTTGTACTGGCTGGGAAAGATCTAGTTCGGGATCGGGCCAGTCTCCTGGGGGAACCGGATTCCCAATAGGTCACGTAATCGCTCTGCTATCTTGACTTGATCACCTAATAAAAACTGAAAAGATAATTGACCGAACTCTTACGGTCTTCAGCTCGCGTTGAGTAGGTGAATCAGGGGTTTGTTTGCTGATCATTGTTGTTTCCAGATCCCATCCACCCGACTCGCCAAATCACGATGATGGGCAGAAGGTTCCTTTGGCAGCCTCTGGCTAAACCGCTTCCCAGCACTTTTGCCCGCTCGTCTAGGTTGGTTTGGAGAGCCTAGACCCGCTCTCTGAACCGGTGTTCGACTCCACCCTGTTCCCCCTCGACCACCCTTCTACCAATTCCGAGATACCAGTGATAGATGAGAGACTACCGTCAGATGATTTATTGGCACCAGAGTTTGGGTCTTTTGCCTTTGCAGAGACCATGGATGACAGTAGTGACGATCACACCAGAGGTCCCCAACCAGAGCAGACATTCATCTTGGACCAGGGTGCGATCAACTCCACCCCGATCGCCTCCCTCGAGACAGTTCAGCAGCATTTGAGGGATCAGGGAGCTTTTATGATAGAGATGAGGTGCAAGATGGAGCAGATGAGAGCCGACCGAGCCCAGCGTGGCCCAGGAGATGGGTCGAGGATACCCGATGATGCCGCAGCAGCCGCAGCAGCAGCCACAGATCCACTGAGACCGATGCGGGAGTTACACAACCCCATATCGACTTTGACGCATCGTTGGGTCATTCTTCCAGCCATCGTGGGGGACTTCAAGTTCCCCCCGAACACTTTGCAGCTCCTCCCCCGGTTCCATGGGCTCGCCACTGAGGAGCCCCATCTCCACCTTCAGGAGTTCTTGATGATCTGCAGCACCGTCCACGACAGACAGGTGGAAGAGGATACCATCCGCATGATTGCCTTCCCCTTCTCACTAGCAGACAGAGCTGCCACCTGGCTGAAGCACTTGGGGAAGTTTGTCTACACCTGGGAGCAGCTCCGCACCGAGTACTTGAACAAGTACTATCCACTCGGGCGGACGAATGCTGCGAGGGCCCTGATTAGCAACTTCTCCATGCTCCCCAATGAGCAATTCCATGAGGCATGGGAGAGGTTTAGAGAGTTGACAGATAGATGCCCGCACCATGAGATATCGAAGCCGAACCTTGTTCAGAGCTTCTTCTGCGGGCTGACACCAGAGCTACAGGGCCTGGTGAATGCTTCTTGTGGCGGGTCCTACTTCGCCAAGGATCATAATCAGGTCTGGGACATCTACGAGGAGATGGTCGAGAACTCTATGGTGATGTCCCAGACCCGACTCTACACACAATGACGCCCTCAGCCACAGACCGTGCAGTACCAGAGGATAGCACGGATCGACACCGGTCCATCCACTTCGTCAGCGGCATCAGCACAGGACGAGTCCATAGCCACCGACATGGGTATCATCAGCGAGAAGTTGGACCGGATGGAGATAATCGAGAAGAAGTAGTGCCAGGGTATCACGCAAATGGAGTAGATGGCACAGACTCTGAGTGACCTGAAGACACAACTCATGTGTCTCCAGTAGGCACAGACGGCTTCCCAGCCCCGTCTTCAGGCACGAGGCGATCCGAGTAGCACCGACAGCTCGTCCCAACGCTGCAGCCACCAGCAGCCTAGACAGGTTCACCTTGTACAGGCGGAGCCGTACCAGCAGCCGCAGACCACCTACCAGTCACCACCATCTCCAGACACGCAGATGGTGGTCTACCAGCCAGATCAGCCTCTGGTCATACTCCCACCAGCCACCTATGATCAGGAGCCGTTGATGGACGTTAACGGGATTTGGTATGACCGCCCCCAGCCCATTATCTGACGAGATCATCCAGGATTCTGTTGGTCCGCCGGAGGTGCCAGTTCCCAGCAGCAGCATTCGGGTCAGGATGGCCAGTACAACCATCAGAGAGATCACCAGCAGCAGCAACCCCCAGTGTACCAGCAGTAGCAGCAGTCACAACAGTATAGTCCTCGTCCCTACCAGCAGGGACATTCTTAGAGGCATGATCAGCCTCAGCTGCAGTATCATCCCCAGTCATACCCCTCTCACCCGCAGCACCAGCAACAGCAGAAGCCTCATTACCAGCGAGGCCACCCGTCAGGTTCTCATGGGCCATCCTATGAGAACCCCGCTTTAGATGACATAGCCCGCCTCCTTACCGATCAACAGGCTACTTTCAGATGGGAGATGGACGAGTTCCGCCAGGACATGCGGGAGATCGTGAGTGGGAAGGCTGCCATACCTTCCCAGATCGAGCCGAACCCGAACAACCTCAAGAGGAAGTCTGAGCAGGTAGATTTCACAGAGTATGCCACTCCGAGTGATTCCTTTGGTGATATGTCTGCCTATTTGTTTGATACTGACTTTGTCACACTTAGGAGCGGTAGGATGCCAGCAGGCGGTGCCTCGTCTAAGCGACACCCCGAGGATACTTTCAAAGTGCCCGGAGAGGAGGAGAGCGGTGCTGATGCCGCTCGATATGATGAAGGTGGTGCTGATGCCACCATGGATGCTGATTCCACCGGCGGTACAGATGTCGTCGTTTCACCAGATGGAGGAGGTAGTACTGAAACCACCGATGTTGCCAAGCCAGAGCGCGGTGCTGATGCCGCGAGCCGACCAGTCGAGGGTGGTGCTGATGCCACCGTTTTTACTTCTGAGAGTCCTGTAGTCTTTCCTTCTGTTCATGTATCTCAGGATATTTCTGGCAATAAAGGAAAGGGTTTGTTTTCTTCTGGTCCACCTGTGGTGCTAGATGTATGTGTGGACTCTACCGTCGAGCAGCCTAGACCCTCTCCTCGTCCTTCATCTGAGAAGGACCCTGTGATCCCCTTCCCTAGAACACTCCACATGGGGAAGGGGAAGAAAATCGAAAATCCAAAAAAGAAGCAGCAGGAAGAGTTCAGCCAGCAGATGATCGACCGCTTCCACAATCAGCTGACTCTTCAAGAGGCTTTGCGGCACATCCATCTACTCCAGAGATCACTCAGAGACAGGACCACAATTAGGAGGAAGAGGAGGAACCACCAGTCAGAGATCCATGTGCTGACCAGAGCCACTTGTTTCGCGATTCAGAACTGTCTGCCGGCCAAGAGGCCAGATTCAGGATCCCCTTATGTCAGATGCCACATCAAAGAGCACAGGTTCGACCATACTCTATTAGACAGCGGTTCATCGATCAACCTCCTTCTGGCATCCCTTCTCGACCGCTTCGAGTTAGGCACTCTACGACAGAGCAGGACAGTCCTTCAGTTTGCTGATCGATCTGTCAAGAGGCCGAAGGGGTTATTGAGGGACGTTGTCGTCACGATTCAGGGCCTTAATTCTCCGTGGACTTCGTTGTGTTGGACATGGAGATCCCTGAGTCGGTGACTGATACCCCCATCATTGTAGGTCGCCCGTTCTTGGCCACAAACAAGGCAGTGACCGACCATGATAGCTGGAAGGTATACTTTCACGTCGAGGGCGAAAGTGTACAAATAGAGACGGTCGAGGACATCGGAGTTAGAGATTCAGCATGCTCAGAGCCGACCACTGATTCAGAGCAGATGGCAGATGCAGGGCTAGACATCCACCAGGACTGTGACTTTGTGATCACAGATGACGAGGCAGTTTTGGCAGACCCAGATGTACAGGCCATCCTCTCACCTTCAGAGTCCACTGTTGCAGAGACGCCAGCAGAGGAGAGCTTGGAGAGTGCATTCCTGGTCCAGGATACCGTTCAGTTGGAAGAGCCGGTTCTCGACCGCGAGACAGAGTTTTTCAGTGAGTCCGATACAGATCCCTCGGAGTCAGATTTTGATTGGGAAGAGTTTGATGATCTTATACCAGATCTGACATCTACTGAGCCTACAACCAGGGAGGAGGTAGATGCCATGCAGAGCAGAGATAGTCCAGCAGAGCAGCCTTCTCCAGATTCTGATTGTGAGCGAGAGTTTCAGTTTTCCCATGCGGATTTGGCAGCATTCACTCAGAGTTTTCAGAGGCCAGACCCGCCAGCACCCAGTTGTCCAGAGCTGAAGCCACTTCCTGCGTCGCTGAAGTATAGGTTCCTTGTGGGTGAGCATGAGATGTACCCAGTCATTATCTCTGCCGATTTGACTGGAGAGCAGGAATCCCGTCTGATGGGGGTTCTTGAAAAGAACCGCAAGGCGATAGGATGGAGCGTAGCCGTTCTCCAGGGGATAAGTCTAGCCCTGTGCTCCCACTATATCTATCTCGAGGATGAGGTGAAGCCGTCGCATGAGTTCCAGCGGCGGCTGAACTCGAATCTGAGAGAGGTTGTCATGAAGGAAATCTCTAAATGGTGGAGCACCGATTTTCTCTACCCCATATCCGACTCCAAGTGGGTCAGCCCGTTGCATGTGGTGCCCAAGAAGACGGGCATCACTACAGTTGTCAGCGAGTCTGGAGAGGAGATCGCTACCCGGGTACCCACTTCTTGGCGGGTCTGCGTGGATTACAGATGACTCAACTAGGCCACCAAGAAGGATCATTTCCCCCTTCCCTTTATAGATTAGATCATTGAGAGACTGGCAGGGAAGAGCCATTACTGTTTCTTGGATGGGTACTCTGGCTACAATCAGGTGGCCATCGCTCCCGAAGACTAGGACAACACTACCTTCACCTGTCCCTTTGGCACATATGCTTTCAGACACATGCCATTTGGGCTATGCAATGCCCCTACGACTTTTCAGAGATGCATGCTGTCTATCTTTTCGGACATGGTGGGGGAGTGCTTGGAGGTCTTAATGGATGATTTCTCGGTCTACGGCAACGGATTCGACTCCTGTCTTGACTGCCTAGACCGAGTCCTTCAGCGATGCATTGAGGTTCACCTAGTGCTGTCTTGGGAGAAGAGTCACTTCATGGTGACTCAGGGGACGGTGCTTTGCCATATCATCTCCAATAGGGGCATGGAGGTTGATCTGGCAAAGGTAGATGTCATTAGAAAACTCGCACCACCGTCCAACTTGCGGCAGTTACGGTCTTTTTTGGGGCACGTCGGTTTCTACCGACGCTTCATTCATGATTCCAATAGGATTGCCCGACCGTTGACTGATCAGCTGACGAAAGACACCGAGTTCCTTGTCGATGACAAGTGTCTTTCATCGTTCGAGACTCTCAAGAGATGTGTTGTTGAGGCTCCTGTCCTCCAACCGCCTGATTGGTCTCTCCCATTCGAGATCATGACAGATGCCTCTGATTTTACCGTAGGGGCCGTACAGGGATAGAGGAGGGATGGAGTCCCAATTGCCATTCACTACGCTAGCCGTACATTGGATGCCGCGCAACGGAACTACACAGTCACTGAGAAGGAGATGCTAGCTGTAGTTTTCGCCCAAGATAAGTTCAGATCTTACATCATCGGATCTAGAGTGACGATATACACTGATCATACCACCATCAGGTACCTCATGGCAAAGAAGGATGCCAAGGCCAGATTGACTAGATGGATCCTTCTACTCCAGAAGTTTGACATAGAGATTAAGGATAAGCCTAGAGTCAAGAATGTGGTGGGGGATCATATCTCTCGATTAGAGCATCTTGAGGATTCTGAGCAGACTGAGTCTATATGTGAGACCTTCCCAGATGAGGCGATCCTTGCTATCGCCTCTCTCCCGTGGTATGCTGATATTGTGAACATTCTTGTTGTTAAGAAAGTTACACAGGATTGGCCGAGGCAGAGGCTTGAGACCTTCCTCGCGAAGGCCAAGTCCTACCACTGGGAGGATCCCATCCTTTACCATGAAGGAGGGGATAGCGTCTGGCGTAGGTGTATTCCTCGAGAGGAGCACCATAGCGTCCTCACTTACTGCCACAAGCTTGAGGCAGGAGGACATCACTCTGGGAGGAGAACGGCACAGAAAGTGCTCCAATCCGGCCTATGGTGTCCTACCCTCTTCAAGGACTCTGATGAGTTCGTGAAGAGGTGTACTGACTGTCATAGGATTGGCACTTGTGGACAGCGTGATGTGATGCCGATGCAACCCATTCACTTCTGTGAGGTTTTTGACGCATGGGGCATCGATTTCATGGGTCCATTCCCTAAGAGTCAGGGATTTGAGTACATTCTTGGCCTTGGATTATGTTAGTCGTTGTGTTGAGGCCATCCCCGCCCGAACCGCATATGCTAGGACTGTTTGCTGATTTTTGAGGAAGTATATCATTTCACATTTCGGGGTACCTCGAGTGTTGATATCTGACGGGGGGTCTCATTTCGTCAACGACCAGGTGAAGGCCCTTGCGAGCGAGTTCGGCACAGACCATCGAGTTGCCACTCCATACCATCCTCAGACGAATGGTCTCGCGGAAGTGTCGAACAGGGAGATCAAGACTATATTGCAGAAAGTCGTCCGCCCTGACTGAAAGGATTGGTCACAGCTTTTGGACTCGGTCTTGTGGGCATATCGGACGTATTTCAAGACACCGTTGGGCACATCTCCCTTTCGCCTCGTTTATGGCAAGCCGTGCCATTTACCTGTTGAGTTGAGGCATAGGTCACTTTGGTCTGTCACTGATATACTTTTGGATCCAGATAGTGTAGGAGATCAGAGGAGGGCAGAGTAAGCAGCCTTGGAGGAGCTTCGAGATACCGCCTTCTCAAACAGCCTAAAGTACAAGGAGAGAGTGAAGGAGTGGCATGATTATATCAGCCTCAAGCATTTTGAGCCTAGACAGAGAGTATGGTTGTTTGATGCTAGGCTTCGTCTATTTCCAGGGAAGCTACAGAGCAAGTAGAAGGGACCGTATTTGGTGAGAAAGGTACACGACAATGGGAGTATCGACATATCTGAGTTGTCTTCTGAGAGTGCCTTTCTAGTGAACGGCCGGCGGCTCAAGCCATATCTTGATCATGAGCCGCGGGTCGTTGAAGTTGCCCTTATTCACTTTGCGTGAGATGTGGTCTCTTGACTCACATCTATTGCATCTCACGCCTGATTATCACTGTTTTCCCGACTTGTATAAATCCAGTTGTCCATATCCTTCCCTTCTTTAGTCCCACATCCCTTTCCTCATCTTTTGATTATGATATACTTAGGGTGTACTTTACTCTAAGTATAGGGGAGATGTAGGACTCTCGGGTATTCTTTTGATTTATTTCTACCCTTGTTTTTGCTGCCTATACTTAGGGATATTTTACCCTAAGTATGGGGGGGGGGGGGGGGTAGACCCTGTACATTCATTACTCAATTTTCCCTTCGTGTACAGCCTACTATACTTAGGATTATTTGATCCTAAGTATGGGGGAAAGGCCGAGACCCTCTTGATTTTATATTCTTTCATTCGTCTTTGTATATAGCCTTCATTTTCACTTCCCTATACTGAGCACGAGTTATGTCTTCTTTATCGCTCTTGACTCTGAGGACATCGTTCGAGCTAAGTATAGGGAGGTGTGTATATATTTCATATATACTTTAGCCATAACTCGTACTTTGTGTGAGTGCGTTAATAAATAATAATGGCTAAAAACCCTAAAATCCATAAAAATTAAAAAAATTTCCCTGTAAATAAACATTCTTTTATTTGCACATACATAGCTATTGTAGAAATTATTTTTGTAAAAATGTTTTCAAAAACTTTTTATGTAAAGATTGTGTTAATATGTGTATATCAAAATTATGTATATAGTAAAAAAATTTTCCAAAATGTTTTGAAAATCAAAAGTTTGCAAAAACCTTGTGTAAATTTGTCTAAATATTTTGCAAAACTTGCATTCATGCATACATCCATGGTTTAAAAACATTTTTCAAAAAAATTGCATTTGTGTAAATATTGTGTAAATAGCATCCTTGTATATACTTATATAGTTTTTCTTGGATTATAGTTGACATTTAAACTAGCCTGGAATTAAATTGGAAAATGGAGCTTGATTAAGGTCTTAATCCACCTAATTATAAGAGGAACCTTATAGGGCTTAGGGTTAAGGCTTTTCAGGTGCATGGTGACTTAATTCTTTGAGTCCACTAGGCTATGATCACATGTCATCTCAATGAGCCTAAGTAGAGCACTTAACAACACACACATGACTCATATAGACAATGACTTGACTTGGACCTGCACTTTACACTGAGCTCTCTACGGATGAGGTGGTGAGGAGGCAGTCTTCCTTGACATGGGGTAGCATATGAGGGTAGAACTTCTAGGCGGAACCTCTCTTCTTCTTTTAGTGAAGGAAGTGCGTCTCAACTTGGTCTGGTTTCCATGAGGTCTAACGACAGGAGTTGTGGGTTTCAATAATGCTTCAAAAGTGGGATAGTCTACTGGCTCAAGAGGAAAAACTCCTTATGTACATATGTTGCACCGTGTAAATATGTGTATAGATGCACTTGAAAAAAAATGCAAAAAGAAAATAACTCCAAAAAAGTGGTGGGTCTGATAGAAAATGATAATCCCACCGGAGTATGTATATAGTGTAAATAAGCAAAGCTAGAGATTCATGTCCCATCTTATGTAGCTTGCAACATGGAGACTTAGCTACACTGGTTGAGCTACATGGCTACACTGGCCATGGTCCATTCTCTTCTTCCCCCTCTTCTTGAGCCGGTTGAACTTGAACTTAGAAGGGAATACCCCGCTCCTTGAGGAAAGAGTGGCCAGACTAGGGTCATAGAGTTACCTTGTTGGGGAGGGTTGTCAAGTTACTACTTCTGAGGTGGAGAGCTAAACCTCACTTACACTGTACAAGGAGAGATTCATAGTCTTCAGGGTTTGTGTATGTAGACTTGTTCCGATCTGATTTATTGAGGAGTCTTGACTATAGATTAGTGGATCTTAGAGGCTGTTGAGTTTTAAACTTAAGTCCAAATAAGGGTCCAACACATTAATAATCCAAAGACCTGATCGAGCTCCATATTTCAATTTAATGAAGGCAAGTTTAATATTCAGCATTAATCCTTGCATTTTCTCCTCTTTTTCTTTTTCTTTTTCACTTCTTTTTCAAATAAGTGTTTGCTAAGGGACTAGCAAAGTTAAGTATAGGGGGGTGATGAATACCCATTCATCACTCTTTATTCTTATATTTTAGCTACAAAACCTATGCAAAACACATGTGTATTCCTGCAAATAACAATAATTGTCAAATAGCATGCATTGTCTAAATATGCATTATTAGCATGTTTTTGTGCATAAATAAAAGAATAAAGAAATAAAAGAAAAAGAGGGAGATATTTAGAATAATTATTGAGCGACCTAATCCCAAGGGAGGGCTCAGCATGGGCCTGACCGCAAAAAGAACCCAAGTAGAGAGAGATAGGGAAGCTCATGTGTGTAAATATACCTGTAAATAAATAAAATTATTTTTCCTCTTAATAAAAATAAAATGGGTGTATATTTATTTGTATATATTTGTAAATATTAAAATAAAGTAAAATTGGGAAAAACAAAAATAAAAATAAAAATTCCTTATTCATTGTCTATTTACACCATGTATATAAAACCATTTATCTATTTATTTTCCCTTATAAATAAATAAATAAAAATCCAACAAAATTATGTACATATTCCATACTCCATAATGTGAAAAAATGAAATTAAAATCATAAAAATAAAAATAGAATAAAAAGAAATAAAATAAAATTAATTTCCAACATTTTACATATACCATGTATGTATATAAATCAAAATATTTATTTAACAATTGTAAATAATTAATAAAAATAAAATAAAAATACCTTATTATTCTATATTTTATTCTATAAATAAATAAAATATAAAATTGGAATAAAATGTACAAAAATAAATAATTAAAAATAAAAAATAAAAAATACATCTTGTATATACCAATATATAATAATACTATTTTGTATATACCTATTTTCTATTTCAAAAAAATAAATAAAAATAAAAAAAAAATTATAAATAAATAAACATTTTTTATGTTTTATGTTTTTTGAAATTAATTCATTTATTATTTTTATTGAATTATCAAGTATTTAATGATTCCTGCATTCCTATTGGTCCACGGGGGAATGTTCACCCCCGATCAACTCTCCCCCGCGGACCCCCTCCTTGCGGATCCAAGCTACCGACCCGTTTTCTCCCTATTTTCCCCGCTTGATCCGACCACTAAAACCTTAAACCCCGAGTCCTAATCCTTCCCTGCAGATTCGAGACCCACGCCCGGGGTGGATGTTAGGTGTCCGTGCCTCGACGTGCGTGCCCGACTGCCATCTAGCCGGACCCCCAGCCGTATAAAACTCGAGCTCCAGCCGCAATTCACGCTATCTTTGGCGTCGCCCCTTCCACCCAGGACCTCTACCCGATTCCTCTAAGTGACATCTTTGGACTGGTGTGTTGCAGAGAGGCGGAGGAGCTTCACGTCACTAATCCGGCAGCGTCTCGCCGCCGTGCGCCGCCCAAAGCAGCGCTTGAGCCTCGGGCCTTCGACGACCTTCGAGGCGAAGACCAGAGCTCTCGGACCTCATCCCCAGTCGATACCACGCATCAGGTAAGCTAAATTATTTCTATTTTCCCTTAATTTCTGATTAGCCCCAAATCCACCCGTCATCGTCTCCGATCGATTACTCCCGCGTCGTTCATCATTTCATCCAACTGACTCGACCATCACACTCACGAGACCCCTCTCCATCTTCTGTGCACACTTGCCCACCTTGACTTGCCATGGATCCAAGGCTCGACCTCCTTCGCCGTCGCCTCGCCGGAGGTCCTCAGCGCGCTTCATCTAGTCACCTTCGCCACCTGTAATCGGGTCGAGGTAGTTTGCCCTCGACCCATGATTCCTCTAGTGCTATTTTGCAGGTCGAAGGGGCCTCATCTGGAGGTCTGACATTCGAGTACAGAGGTCCAGCTCCGCCTGCCTCGCCGGAGCTCGTCAGAGCTCCCCGGCTTGATCGGAGGAGCCCACCATCTGCGGGAGGCCGTGACGAGTCTTTTCCACATCCTTGCAGCCCTCGAGGAGGTCCGGCGCACCCGTGGTGCTCCGGCGAAGTTCGCTGGAGCCTTGTTCTTCAAGGATCCTCCGCAACCGTTGGATCAGCCCGTCGCTCCAGACGTTCTCCCAACCGTCCATCTGAGGAGTTGCACCGACCGTCGATCTTTCTAGGGCTTGATCCCAGCCGTCAGACCCAGCGAGGGGTGCCCGTGATCCAGAGCATTCGATTAGCCACGTGGAAACCTCTCAGCCATCAGATCCGAGCTGGCATCCTTTGTTGAGGTGCAGCGCCCCGCAGCCGTTGGATATCACATGTGGCGCGCCTGCAGCCCTCGGATAATATGGGGTAAATTTTACTTAGGCCCCCTCCTATTTTACTTTTATTGATTAGTCCTGTAATTAGTTTAATTAATTGTTTTTATTTTGTCAAAATTGCACTTAGAACCTGGACCTTCATTTTATTTGCACTTTCATCCCTGTGTATCTGAGACACGTGCTTCGTCATGTGATGTCTGATGAATTTGCAATGTATGGGTTGTTGTTGTAATGTGTTAATGAATGAAATATAGTTTTTGATATTTGCATCCATACCGCTGTGCGTGGTTTTATTCGACATGTGTTGAATTATTTGGGTTATTTGCAACTTGTACCCTAGGCTTTTAGCACATGTTGCTAATAATCCCTGGGAACTAAGTTTTATTGCATTTCAGTCCCTCTGTGCCCAGATCACGTGCAACGCGGTGGGGAATTGGAGTTTTTGCACGAGGGACCCCCAGACTTCTAAGCTTGTTACTTTTCAGCCCTATGACAGTTTTATTGCGAATAGGTCCCTATGCACTGTGTGTTTGTTTTTGCTTTAAATAAAATATCAAAAATAACCCAATTTGCGTGAAAATTGGGTACGTGGCTCCTGCCACTGTGTAAAAGTTTCCCTAATTTTTGGGTACGTTTTTGAGTCCTTTTATTATTTTTAGAATTCAAAAACCCTTGTTTTTGTTTCTGTTCAGATTAAAAATTCATAAAAAATATTAAAACCCTTTTAGTTACAAAAAATTAATTCTTATTTATTTTTGTGTGTTTTAATTTTAATGTGATTTTGGCTATTTTTAGATTTATAAAAAGCTTAAAAATTGAAAAACCCTTAAAAACTCATAAAAATTTTAAAAAATTATAGAAAATTTCAAAATTACTTAACTCTTTTTCTGATTTTTTTCTTTTTTCTTCTACTTCTCATGAAAAATACCTCCAGGCTTTGACAGGACCATTTTATATTTTATTTAGGTCTTGAAGCCTGGCTGGACAGTAGCACAATTTTTCTTCCTTCTTTTATTTTTAGAAAATTCTCTAAAAATTATAAAATTCTAAAAAATTCACCAAAAATAAAAATTTTTTTGTTTGAATTTTTGGACTATTTTTTAGCATTTAAATATTTGGTTAAAGTTGCTTGTTTTTGTTGTTTTATTATTTTCCTTCATAATTAAAAATCCAAAAAATTATACAAATATTAAAAACCACCAAAAAATATTTGTTTTATTTTCTTTTCTTTTCCGACTACTTCGTAGGCTGCGAGGCCAACTCGTGCTCCCTGAGTCCGACCATGGGTGCTACACCAGGCTAATCTCATAGCCAGGGCCACTATTTGATTTTCATTGTTTTATCTGCTTGATTGGTGGTCTGTTCCTTCTTTTTCATGTTGATTGAGACATCTCCGAGATCCGAGTCGCAACAACCTTCGCTAGATTTTATTGACCCGAGTCTTGGTGAAATTTTTCAGGTCATCAACCGTCACCTGTACAAAACCTCCACCCGAGCTTCCTTCGATTTTTGAATCCCACTTACCACATTTCTCCCACTTCTTGCGTCCTAGCTAGGGCAAAAGCGACATGATAGGTCGATCACCCAGTGGTTAGGCGCATCGAAGGAGTGGAGTAGAGGGCGGTTCCACCATCTCTGTCGTGAGATCCCCCTTCTCTTTGAACCTATCTATTGAGGTCCCTTTTCTTTTCTATTTAGATAGAATTAACTTTCTTCTTGTCACTTATGCATTTAAGTTAGCATTTATCCATCACTGTAGCTTAAAATAATAACCTTCATAGTTCACCGAAGTTCTGCTTCGGTGAACCCTCCATCGTGCGTCACTTTGTTTTCGATGCGCCAAACGCCCTCATTTCATCCCATTTTTCTTCTTGCACGCCCCATGCCCCTCCATCTCAACAGATGCTTCATGGATATGGATTTGGATGCTCCACCACCCTCACCTTTTGGAGGACCTTCGCCCACATCCATTTTGATTACATTTCTCCCCCTAATGGGTTGAGGCACTTTGCCCTTCCCACGTAACTTTTTGTATAGGTCCTGGGGAATATACACCGTAAACGAGATGATTTTAAAGCACCTGAAGGTTCCTAGAGCCCTGTCTATTCATTGACCTCTATCGCCCGTTCTGGCGACCATCAATGGTCATCAGGCCCTTCATCAGCGAGAGGACCACTCCAGGAGCATCGTGTGCCCCTTGAAAACCTCCAAGTGGTCAGAGTCAGTTAGAAATGTCGATTGAAGCTCATCTGACGTCGTGTTCTTCCCTGTTCATCCAAGGAGGTCTACTGCCATTGTATTAGGCTTTGTCTCCAGAATCTCCAGCCATCATCGGATCAGTTGTGTCTCGACCATAGGATCTTCACGTTGGATCTGATCTTAACCACTTAAGCTGAAGCATCATCAGGCCTCCTCGCGCCAACATGTGGCAAGTGGAACACCTGAGATCATCCGATAGTGCGCACGCTGGGGTTATTTTATGCTTTTCACCCCTCATTTTTCTATTTTATTATTTAGTATATAAGCTTTCACTTGTCATGTTAAACTTTTGGTAAAATTACATGGTGTCCCTCGTACAGTAGTGATATTACTATTGAGTCCTGTCCAGGTCAGCTAACGTGGTCCAACACTTGAGCTGAGCATTTTGCTTGTAAGCCCCAACAAATTCTGGTATTTCATTGTCACATTAAAAAAATATATTTGTCTTTATAACTTTTTGGGAAATTTGCATAAAGACCTTTGCCTTTATTTTTATAGTTGTATTTTTACTTATTTTAAATACCATCTGTTGTCAAAAAATTCTCAATAAAATGGGTCATGTGCTTGCTAGCATCTAGTTTCACACCATATTTTTGCATTTTTTTAAGTAATTTTAATATTTATTAAAAATCAAAAGAGCACGTTTGTGTTCCTGTTTGACTTATAAAATAACAAAAAAATATAAAAATGTTTTGAAAAATTAGAAAAAATATATATTATTTATCTTAGTACTTCCTAACTCCAAACCAAAAATATCTAAAAAAGGAAAAAAAGATTAAAAACTAAAAGCTCCAAAATCCTATATAAAAAACTCACAAAAACACCAAAAATACCTTTTTTCTATTTTGTTTATTTTCTTTATAATATTTACTATAAATTAGAAATAGTTTTTGAAAATTATTAATTTATTTTTTATTTTTAATTTCTATAAAAATTTAGTCTATTTATTTAATCCCTGATTTGGGACGTTTTTGACTTTAAAAATATATAAAAATTAGCAAGAATTCCTCAAAAATCTAAAATAAATTTAAAAATATAAAAATATCTAAAAATATTTTACTTCCTATATTTTGGTTATTTTTAGTTATTTTTATAGTTACTTTACCTTATATTGTATATATAGCCTTATATATTCTTATATTATATACGTGAAAAGAAAAAGAAGTTAAATATCAGAAAAATATAAAAGAAAATAAGAAAATATAAAATTACAAACAATAAAAAATTATAAAAAATAAAATAAAAAAATATATAATTAAAACCCATACAAAAATACGTAAATAAGACAAAGAAGACATTTTTTTGCGCATTAGTTTGCCCAATCTACTGCGTGCTCCATCTGTTCGACACTCTATATACTGGTAATGTACACACTTTTTGTATAGTTATATAAAATAAATTTTAACTCCACATGTTTATCTGCATTGCTATATTTATTTGTAGGTTAATTGTTGAATTAGTCTGAGGTTCTCATTGGTCTCTTCGATTGTTGTGTTCTTGCCTTGTGTGGAACACAAGTCTGATAGAATCACTAGCTTTTCAAATGGCACCGTTGTTGGGGAGCAATGTCGTATTGAATATCTTTTTATTTGTGTCTTCTTGTCTCTTTTGTGTATATTTTCACTTTATTTATTTTCCATTTTGTTTGATATTATTTATGAACCGTCTAACTTCCTTCTTATTTGACTTTGTTGCAAGGAATACTGATCGAGCGATGATCTCCTATGAGCGCCTACGCACCCACATGAAGCCAACCAGCTTTCCGACCTAGCAACAAAAGAGGACTTGGAGGATTTTTAAAGAAAATGCCTTTTTTATATTTTTGTTTTTATTTTATTTATTTTGCAATTTGAAGTTAGAGAGAGAGAGATGAATTATTGTAATAACTTGGACTCTCCAGGACTTTCACACTTTACGAGGTCCACTATTTGTGTGATTGTTCACTTGAGGGCCTCATAGTTTCTGTTGGGTTTTCATCTCTTTTATTTTCTTTATTTTTTGTTTTTATTTTTATTTGTTTTGTGTGATTGAGCCCTAGCTTAGGATATGCTTGCTCAATAGATTAAGGTCCAAAGCCCTAACATATTTACATGTACCTATAGATTCGCCTTTGGACTTAGCCAAAACGTAATTGCTTATTATATGGACATGAGACTGCATGCTGAGAGAGGTCACATACAACACTTGCTGGACCCACTGTGGTGGGCACCGGGTGGCATCGAAGACTAGATTTTTGATCTCATATCTCAATAGTAAGCATCTGGTACTTCACGCTAATAGCAATTACTACTCTAAGGTGATTTCATCGGATTGCATTTTCACACACACACACACACACACACACACACACACACACATATATATATATATATATATATATATATAGGTTTCAATTCTTCCTAGCATCCTTGAATGAAGAGAGACGGAGGCAAGGTGAGCATTCTACTTAGCATTCATCATCGATTTCGCTTGCATTGCTTTTTCGACTCTCTCCCTCTGATTTTATCACCTAGGAACTAAGAAGAATTGACTCATTGATAGTTTTGTGTATTTTCAATAAAATACAAAAAAGGTAATAACCAATAAAATTGGGACTATTAAGTTTACTTGACATTAAAACCAAAAAGAAAAAAATCCTTGTCTTGGGGAGAGTAACCCCCTCACTGTTTGTGCATTTTATTCATACGTACACACTAAGGATTAGTACCGTAATCCCAGGCCTTACTATGTGATTGTATAATTTTGTGATTATCACCTAACTCTAACATAGAAAAGATAAAAAGACCAAACTTTAATGGTCATCACTGAGTTGAGTTGGTAAATTGTGGGTGGGGGTTGTGAATATTTTTTATGTTTGTGCATACTCGATCTTCTCTATGCATTTTTGCCTTTTCTTGCATATCTTGACTTGACCCTCGTGCTCTCCCGAACACCTTCTTTTGTTTCGGAGATGACCGAATGGAGTGATTTTTATCCAAACTTTACGGATCCCTCGTACCCTCCATCCGGTTCACCTTCATTTTAACTTGTGTATATGATGATTCCGATCTCCTCCCTTGTTTGAATGAGATCCAAAATTTCAAAAAAATATTTACTAAACCAGAAGTGGTGGCAACTATTCATGAGATCATTAAAGCCCTACTTCACTAGGCCATGACCCGATTATCTTCTCCTAAACTCAAGAAAAGAAACTGAAGGATCAGATTCGAGTGTCGCATTTTTACCATGACCACTACCCACACCATATCTCACCGTCCACACACTAGGAAAGGGAACATTGTCACACCTCTTATGAGTTGCATCATCTATGACCATTCACTTAGGGCCTCTAAAGAAAACTAGCGTGATTTATCAATTTGTTGATGGATCCATCATAAGGCTGAAGGGTATTCTAGAGAACACTGTCATTCAGATTTAGGGCATGCGCTTTACTGCTTACTTTATCATAGTGCCTATGGAGACCTCCAACCATGTGGAACATCCTCCAATGATCCTGGGATGACGTTTCCTCTCTTATGCGAGAGCCATTATTGATTATGTATCTGGAGAGATTCACTTTTGTTCTGATGTCAGGAGTGATGTGTTGATCATTGCACCAATTGTTGACTAGAGACCTGCATTCCATGTGAGTGTGCTTGTGTTAGCTGACCCTGAGGACTATGACCTTGATGATGATATCCGAGAATTTTGTTCTATGTTGGATGATATTGAGACCTCCTCTCCAAGGAGGAAGACTTTGAAAGCATAGACCTTGGACTTCCCTCCTCTGGTGAGTGGCGATGCATTGATAACATATGTGGTATTTACACTGTAGACACTTTAGAGCAGAAGATAGACTTAGTAGAGACTACATAGGTCTAATTTGGTCTTATTGCTTCCATTATGGAATTCAGGCCTTTTGATGATGACCTAGCAAAGACCCCCAGACCGAACACGACCATACTAATTCCTCTGACTAGTTCGTGCCTTTTCGCTTTGAGATTGCTGAGGATCTTCATGAGGCTGATCCTGAATGATTTGTGCTTGCTGATGACCCCAATATAGACCTGCACCTTGTTAGATCCATTCCTCATCGATCACGTAAGAAGGCTTGCTTTCAACCATCTTGATCTCTGTACATCCATCTCTTTGCATATATGCTTTCGTTTTACCTCCATCCATGTACCTTTTTTGCTCTTCCACCTCAATCCGTGTGATTTTGCCTAGCTTTGGACATACTTTGTCCTAAGTATTAGGGAGTTAGATGAGTTGAGTGATCGTTTCTTCTATTCATCTTTTCATTTTCATTTTTCTTTTTTCTTCCAAAAGGTGTCACCCGTTCCTCACTGCTAGTTAGGACGTACCTTGTCCTAAGTATAGGGGGTGTACACCCCGAGTGTTCATTCTTCGTTCTGTTTCATCACTCTTCTTATTGCCTATACTTAGGGCTCTTTTACTCTAAGTATAAGGGGAGTAATGCGTGTATTCCGCCCTTGTTTATTTTCCTTTATTTGGTTTATTTTGGTGATCCTCTTCATTGTCTCCCTTCCCTGTATATACATAGGGATATCTCACCCTTAGTATAGGGGGAGACAGATCTAGGCGTGATATGTTCATTCCCACCCTTGACCCTCCCTGCCTTGTGTATAGTCTTATATACTTAGGATTACGCGGTCGAGTTCTCATTCATTCCTTATTCGTTATTCATTAGGCTTTTCTATACTTGGCACAGGTTATGTCTTCTTTTTTTCTCTCTAATAAATGGGGATATAGCTCACACCAAGTATGAGGGGGTCGTATATACTTCGTATATAATTTATCAATAACTCGTACTTTTGTAGTTTTAATAATATGGCTAAGTAATAAAAATTAATGCACACATACTTATGAAGCTCCATTTCATCACCTTTATTCTATCATTTTGACCTTAAAAACCCTAGCTAATGCATGTAAATAGCAGTAATTTGTACAAAATAACATTCATTATTTATTGCATATATTGTGTAAATAATATTATTTTTAAGACCAAAATTATAGAATAAAGAAAAGAAAATAAAAAGAATAAAATGCCAAAGGTAATTTATGGCCCTAAATCCCGAGACCAAGTCAAGAATTAAATTGATAACCAAGGAATAAAGTAGGGGGAGAAAAGGGCCAATATAATAAAAACCCAATTCTTTTATTCAGTCAATAAAGCATTTTTGGGATCTACTTTATTCTTTATTATTTATTCATCAAATAAAGAAACTTTGTACATAAATATTGTAGATAATAATATATAGAAAATTGCAATTTGAGTTTCTACAAAAATAATACACAGTGTACTTTTTATACTATGAATAAAATTCACAGACCCATATCTTCCAAATAAAAACTCGAAATGTATCAAAATCACCTTTAATTGCATATAACTTTTAATAACTATTTGATGAAGGAAATTTCATAATTTTTGGAGTTTAAGTGTAGAAGTTAGATTTTGGATGCCTATTATACAATATACTTGAATAAAATATTCATTTTATTCATTCTTAATTATTTTTATAATTTTATATTTTTATAAATTTGCAAATATTATCTACAGTATATGTTCATGTCGAAACTATGAAAATCACAAAGAAAACATAAATAGAACAAGCCTATAACAATATGCAGGCAAAATACCTATGTTAATACATGTAAAAAAATAAAGGGAATCTTATTCTTTACTCTTTTATATTTTTACATACTCTTGCAAATATTATTTATATTATATTAAAAATATAAAGATACAATAAAACCAAAAGAAATATTTGAAAAAATAATATAGTTTAATGCGTAGACATTTATACTATACTTATACCTATATATATTACACATATATTTATTTAAGTGTATATATCATATCCTTAAATATAATAGAAATATATATATATACACACTAAAAATAAGTTATAAATATATTAAATAAGAGAAAAAAATAATAAAATAAATATTCAAAAACATAAAATAGCCAAAACATAGATGAATATACCTATATATATATATATAGACTTAAAATTAACTTGTAAAAAATATCTCAAAAAAATAAATTAAAAACATATTAAAAACTTGCATAAAATTATAAACATTTTTATTTTATAATTAAAAAGCAATCAATCATTGACTATTTTTTATTAATTACTTTCGAATAAGTCTCTTTTCTCCTATAGTGGTCAGCGTGGATCAATCAGATTCCAGGGACCGTTGACCCCCGGTCAACTCCCAATTCCTCCCTCTAACTCCTGTCAGAACATTGAGTAACCTGTCTTCTCGAAATATTCCTCATCGCCACGCTGCTCCATCGCGCTCGAGCCCTTCATAAGATTTCATCTTTGATCTCCCATGATTCACGCCGAACATGTAGATCTATTGTTCATATGACGAATTTCTCCCAAACCGCCCATCAATAAGGATGCTTAGGTTGTGTATAAATAAAAACCTCCAACTTCACTTTCTAGTTTGATCACTTTTCTGAGCCCTAAGTCCCCTAAAACTTGGTCTAGAGTGTATCCCTGTGACAGAAGGAGATCCCCTGAGGTCTGGAGCGGCTTGCGGTGGAGGAGGTGCACCCACGGTGGTTGTCGCTGGCTGCCTTGCTCCCTACCTTCGTTGGTTGGTATAAGAGCTGATTTTTATTGCTTTTTAGATGGAATTTAATGCCTGGTCTTTAATAACACAACTAGTCTAATGTTTAAATAAAAGTTTTAGTGTATAATCGCAACGTGCGTAGTTCGTCGGATTTCAGATCTGACAAACCCATTCAATATGATCCACTGTATTCCGACCATCCACGACCACCTCCCCAATTTCCCTTGTGCCTTCTCCACCTCCCAATCCATTTGATCAACCGGGACTCTAGTGGTTCTGCGAATCATGGTTTCCCTCCACCGCCTCACTGGAAACCTCGCCACCACCTTCAACCAGTCGTCGATTCGACCATGTAATATTTACACTATTATAAAAATATAGATGAATGAAGAATAAAAGAATAAAATCCCTTTTTATTTATATACATTTAGATAGCATAGGTATTTTTCCTATGTATTTCATAGACTTATTTTATTTTACAGATTCTTTTTGGTTTTCTTTTAATTTCAATATGTACATGTATTCTATACATTATTTACAAAATTCTAAAAATATTAGTTTATAGAAACAATGAATGAAGAATAAATTGAATATTTTATTTGGGTAGATTGTACAATGGGGGCCAAAAACCTAACTTTCACAGATGGACTCCAAAAATTATGAAACCAATTTTATTAAATAGTTCTTGGAAAGCTATATACAATTAAAGGTGAGTTTGGGTGATTTGGAGTTTTTATTTGCAAGATATGGGTCTGTGAAGTTGAGATTTTGGCTTTTTATTCTGGGTATAAAATGTACACTGAGTATTATTTTTACACAAACTCAATTTTGTATTTTTATTCACATTATTATCTACAACTTTTATGTACAAAATATTTTTATTTGATTAAAAAATAATTATATACAAAATAGGTGTCAAAAATGCATAAATAAATGAGTAAATAAATGAGGTATTTATTGTACTGTTGGCCCTTATCTCCCCCTACTTTATTCCTTGTCGACCAATACCATGCTGGCCTTGGTCTCGGGGTTCGGATCATAAAATATTTGCAATATTTTATTCCTTTTTCTTTTCTTCTCTTTATTCTATAATTTTGGCAGTAAAAACCTTATTATATGTACAAGAAATACAATAACTAATGAATGCTATTATGTACAAATTACTGTTATTTACATGCATTTGCTAGGGTTTTTAAGGCCAAAATGATAGAATAAAGGTGATGAAATGGAGATTCATCATTCTCCTCAATAGCGAGGTCAGAATATTTCAACTCATACGCAAACCCATACAACTATAAGTCTTACTTGTATAGTGTATGTGATGGTGGCTCCCCTCAACTGAAATGACAAATGGACTGACTTTTCCTGCATGACAACCCAATTATTCCCTAATCCAGTAACTCCTTCCTCGTGGAGTGGGGTATTCACTTCAAAGTTCAAGTGGCAACGAGCTTAAGAGGAGGGGTTGAAGAGAAGAACGAACAATAGCCAATGTAGCCACCAATCTTAGGATGCATGACCAGTGTAGTCATGTTATCCAGCTATAGGCTCACATTATATGACTTTGAAGCTCAAGCTTGCTTATTGACTATGCAAATATTTACATTCCGACAGACATTTTTTCGAATTAGGCATGCCCACTTTTATCGAGTTTTTTTTTTTTGCTTTTTCTGGTAGTATTATATACAGTAGCATTTACATAAGGAGTCTTTCCTCTTGAGCTAGTAGACTATCCCTCTTTTAAAGCATTATTTCCACATACACTCTCCTGTCTTTAGACGTCTCTACTACTGGATGAGTTGGGGTACACTTCCCTCTCTATACGAGGACAAATGTTTCCACTTGTGTGCGTCTCTTACCGGCAAATCCAATTCCCTCACCACTCTAACTGAGTTGAGCCAAGTGAAAGGTGCAGGTGGTCATGTTAGGTCATTATAAACAAGAGTCGCGTGTGTGCTTCGAAACACTCTACTTAGGCACTCAAGAATCGATTGAACCAAGTCTCACGATTCTCAAAGATTTAAGTCAACTAGACCTGAAGTACCTCAATTCAAGTTCATATAAGGTTCCTGTGATTAGGTAGATATAAGGTCCAACCATGGTCGAATCGTTGGATTATAATTAGACTTGTTCAATAATCAAAGTCAATTTGAAAAATGAGAATGTTATGCAAATGCTATGTATAATGCAATAAAAATATTTTTGTGATGCAATTTTCAAACTTTTGAACTTTTTAGGGATTTTTTAGAAAGATTTTGCAAATTTTTATGCAAATTTTAAAAAGGATTTTGCAAATGTTTTTTGGTATTTTTGGCTTTACAAATGTTTTTGTGATTTTCGAAAACAAAAGACTTTGGGTAAAAATAGGTGTAAATATTTATGCGGGGATGCATCTTATATGTATGAGTTGGGACTTTAACAATTTACAAGGGATATGTGATCATTTTTATAGATATGTATACACAGTTAGTAAAGAATTTTTATGATGTATATATTCTTCAAATTTATTTGAAAAGAATTTTACAAACAATTTTGAAATCATAGTCCAAAATAGTTTGTACAAATATTTTTTTACAAACATTTTCAATATTTGAAAATCATTTTACAAAGGTTTTAAAATAATATAGATAGATTTTTCAAATTATTTTTACAACCATCTTCCAAACCATTTGCTAATCGATTTTCAAAACATTTTTATTTCACACAAAGAAAAGAAATTTTTAAAAACAAATGATTTTTACAATGGTTGAAAATATTTACCAAAACATTTTCCAAATAGTTTTCAAAAGATTTTTCAAAAAAGATTTTCAAACTATTTATCAAATATTTTGCAAAAATTATTTTTTAACCTAATTTATTAATCAGTATATACAAAAAGAATTTGAGGAATAATATACAACTTTTTATCAAGTGTTTTTAATGTATTTAATGGTATATGTATAGTATTTTATAGAGTATTTTAGCCATTATTATTATTATAAAATACGAAAGTAAGAGTTATGGCTAATGTATATACAAAGTATATACGAGCCCCCTATACTTAGCTTCGACTATGTCCTCATAGATCAGAGAGAAAAAGAAAAGACATAACCCGTACTGAGTATAGAAAAGTATAAAGAATAATCAAAGAAGGAATGAATAAATGAATGAGAAGTCGACCGTCCCACCTATACTTAGGATCAAATAATCCTAAATATAACAGGTTGTACACAAGTTCCGGGAGTGTCAAGGGTGGGAATGAACAGATCATACTCAGGTTGTCTCCTCCTATACTTGTGGTATGATATCCCTAGTATATACAAGAAGAGGAGAAAGTGGAGACGATCAAAGAATGAAAAGAACTCAAGGTGCACACCCCCCCTATACTTAGGGCAAAATACGTCCTAAGTATAGAACACTGACAAAAAGGGGTGATACAAACAACATTTTTTAGAAAATGCAAATTGAAAACAAAGAGAAGAAAAGGAGAGAAAGACTATATGAAAGCATAAAGGAAGAGTTTTTGTGTGACATTATGTGAATCTTGTGATGTCATTAATTTTGTGGATGTTCCTTCAGTGCATAGTACTTGGATAGAATCGACAACGACCAAGAAAGTGTCATGCTCGAGGTAGGGCTTCAATAGCTAACCATTTATGATAAATGGTTGTGCGTCAGGAGACAATTTTGATATCATAATACTTTCGTTGTCACGCACTTCTTGAACTTTGAACAGCCCTGTCCGTTCGCTCTTTAATTTGCCCTGGAAGATCTTCAACTTTGTATCGAATAACCATACTTTCTGTCCAGTCTCGAATGTCTTTCTTCTGATGTGCCAATAACGCTAGCGTTTAACCATCTCCTTGTACATCAATGTGTTATCATATGCATAGTATATGAATTCCAGGAGCCTGTGCAAATCCTCTTTCCTTTTCTGACTACCTTATTATGAGTCCAAATTGCAAATGTTAACTGCCCATAATGATTTATTAATCAACTCCACTAGCACATGGCGTGGCTTCCCATATACGAGATGATCGGGCGACATGCCCAACGTAGACTTGTAAGCAGTTATCTACACCCAAAGGAGTAGGGACCATTTTTTCATGTCCAGCTTGATAAGCTTCTGGAGTATCTTCTTGGTTTCTCTGTTGGAAAGTTCCGCCATATCGTTGGTCTAAGGATGGCAAGGAGATGCGACTCAGTGCTCGATGTCATACTCCTTTATTAATTGCTTGACCTCTATGTTAATGAAGCGACTTCCTCCATCTTATATCAGTATCTTTGGAATCCCGAACAACAAGATGATGTTTTCTTTCAGAATATGACACATTGTACGGCTATCTGCGGCTCGAGCGGCTTTAACCCAGGGACTCAAATAATCAACGGTGAGAAGGATGTGCTCGTATCCTTGACTGTAGGGAAGGGTCCCATGAAATCGATGCCCTAAGCATTGAATACATCTGCAATCTGAATGATCTTCAGGGGCATTGAGTCTCTCGTTGTAAGGGTACCTTTCAATCGCTGACAGTCAGTGTAGCATTAGATAAATGCTGTAGCATCCTTAAATAGTGCGGGCCACCAGAGGCCACACTGTAATAGTTTTGTTGTTGTCCTATCTCTAGAGTGGTATCTGCCAGATTCGAGCGAGTGACAATGCTCGATGACACTATGGTGCTCCTCCTTAGGGATACACCAACGCCAAATACAATCTGCTTTTTCCCTGAATAGAAGTGAGTCTTCCCATTGGTAGAAATAGATTTGGGACATGAATTTGTCCTTCTTGATCGGATTACACCTAAAATGAGGTAGTTCACAATATCGACATAACAAGAAAGTGCATCCACAGCAAGAATCGATTCATCAGGAAAGGTGTATGTAATAGGTGCACTGCTCAGCAGAGGCTCTTGCACCTCGATTATGAAGAGGTGATCTTCTATCACATTCTGGACTCTAGGCTTGTCTTTTATTTCCAAATGTAACTTCTAGAAGAGAAGGATACATCAGATCAGTCTTGGCATGGCATCCTTCTTATGTTGGAAGTATCGGATAACAAAGTCGTCACTATAGATAGTGACTTTTGATCCAAGCAGATAGGGTCTGAAACTTTCAAGGGCAAATACCACAACCATCAATTCTTTCTCTATCACAGTGTCATTTCTCTGAGTCTCATCTAGTGTTTTGCTGGCATAATGAATGGCGTAGGGTGACTTGTCTTTCCTTTGTCCTAAAACAACCCCAACTGCAATGTTTGATGCATCTGTCATGATTTCAAAAGGAAGAGACCAATCTGGCGGCTATAGGATGGGAGTTTGAGTGATGAGCTTCGTTAATTGGTTAAATGAAAGGAGAACTTGCTCATCAACTATGATCTCTGTCTCCTTGTATAGCAATTCTGTATGACATCATGAAATGTGGTTGAAGTCACAGATGAATCTTTTATAGAATCCCACATGCCCCAAA
Organism: Ottelia alismoides; assembly: GCA_037367405.1. Taxonomy (NCBI): domain Eukaryota; kingdom Viridiplantae; phylum Streptophyta; class Magnoliopsida; order Alismatales; family Hydrocharitaceae; genus Ottelia; species Ottelia alismoides. Next base: position 699,048 of record JAZKJV010011279.1, on the reverse strand, counting down.
AATTACCTCACGTGCTTGACTATCTGAGGTGGCTCTAGATTAGCAATCACAAACAACTTTGCTGGGTCGACTTCCATGCCATGTTTGGAAACGACGAAACCCAGCACAATTCCCTCTTTGACCATGAAGTGGCTCTTTTTCCATGATAATACCAGATTGACTTCACTGCAATTCTGAAGTACTCTGTCCAGATGCTCAAGACAAGAATTAAAGTTATCACCATATCCAGAGAAGTCGTCCATAAAAACCTAGAGAAAACCGCCTACCAGCTCGGTAAAAACTTCAAGCATGCATCTCTGCAATGTTGCTGGTGCATTGCACAATCCAAAGGGCTTTCTCCTAAAAGTATATGTGCTGAACGGGCAAGTGAAGGTCGCTTTATCTTGATCTTCATGGGTGATTGCCACTTGATTGTACCCAGAGTACCCATCGAGAAAGTAGAAGAACTCCGTGCCAACTAGTGTTTCCAATACTTTATCAATAAACGGCAAGGGAAAGTGGTCCTTCATAGTTACTGCATTCAGGTGGTGGTAGTCAACCCATACATGTCTGGATGTTGGTACCCGACAAGATATCTCCTCTCCTATGTCATTTGTAACCACAGTGAGCCATGATTTCTTCGGAACTACGTGAAGTGGGCTCACCAATTTGGAGTTAGAGATGTTATAAATGAAGCCTGAATCACACCATTTCGTGATTTCTTTCATGCCGACATCCATCAGATTTGAGTTTGGTCTTATTTGGAACTCTCAAGATGGCTTGGCATCTTTTTTCAAATAGACATGGCGTGAGAAGAGAGCAGGATTTATTCCGCAGAGACCTGAAACACGCCAAACAAGTGCCTTGCGGTTTTTCTCTAGAACCATGAGGAGTCGAGATTCTTGCTCCGAGGTCAACCTGCTGCTAATTATGATCGGATACATGTTTTCTACACCCACAAGGAAAGCATACTTAAGACCTGCCAGAAGTGGCTTCAATTTAGGTGCTAAACTTGCCTGCCTCTTGGTCACTTCCGAAACTGTGCTGGTTAGAGGATGATCTACCTAAACTTTGGAGGTAGGGCTCACCTCAATGTCTTATTTGTATTCTGATTATGTGCCGAAACGATCTGCAGTAAGTCCATCATATTTGGGCTGGAGTGAATTATCTGAATCAAAGAGATGCATCAACAAATTGGATTTTGTCTTCCAAGTGTCGTCAGTGCTTGTGTCGACTGTAATTTCTAGGTCCTCCTCAAGAGTGAGGATTTCCTGTGTCAAGGGGTCATTCAAAGAGAGTGGTGTGTCTCTGATTTCTGCAATGAAGTCATAGTCTGCTTCAGGCGGTGCTGCATATCCTTCATCAGTTACGACTTTAGGCTTGCCGAACATGTCTATTGTAACTCTGTTGTTGCTCGAGCTGAAAGCAATCTTTTCAGACCCATAATCAACTACGGTCTTTACAGTGCACAGGAATTGTCAGACTAGAATAATAGGAGTCTAGAGTAAGGGTGTGGGAGAGTCCATGTCAAGGACTATAAAATCAACTGGAAATTGCATGTCTTGCACCTTTACCATGTCTTCCAAAAGACCTCATGGACACTTAGTGGATCGATGAGCAAACTGAAGGATCATTCATGACTGCTTGAGAGGACCTAGCCTGAATTCTTACATAATGAAGAGGGAAGGAGGTTGATGGAAGAACCATTGCCAAGCAATGTTCGCTCAAATACTTGATCAAAAATCTGACAACTGATCAAAGGTGCTCCTTTGTCTTGTTTCTTTTGCGGGATATTGCTAATGGCTGCGACTATGGCCATAGTAAGAACATGCTTCTCTACCTATAGGAAACTGTTGTTTCATATTGGTCGATGCTTGTTTGTACATGCCTCTTTCAATACTTTATTTACAACAGGCATGTATTCCATGGCTTTTATCAATGGAATCTCAATAGTCAAATTATTAATAATATCCACAACTCCGGGATGTTTTTACATTTTCTTGGATTTTTTTATTGCATCAATAAGAGGAATATTCATAGGGGTGAAATCAGAATTAGTGTTCTTATTTACAACAAAAATCATTTCCACAATATTCTGTACATCCGGATCACAAAAAGGAGACAAAGATGTTGCTGCTGGTGGAAAAGCAAAAAGCGTGGCCTATGTTCTATCGGCCGGTGTAGGATCAGTTGTTGTTGGTGTCTCCTCCGTGGCTGGCATGACTTCACGTCGACTATAAAAATCTTTTTGGTCTTTTTGAATTTTTATGGTTTTTTTGTTGTTTTCATTGGTGTCGGTGGAGATGGATGGCGGCTGGCATGACTCCTCCTCCTTCTTCCCCACCTGACCATGTAGCTGGCGCGGCTGATGCAGAAGATGACAATTCACCTATCAAAGCTTTATTTTTCCCTTGTCTTGTGACAGATGGAGGCAAACTCCTACTTCTCCTCGGAGTGACAACATTAGATAATGTAATATTACAATCAGCTATCTCTATAGGTACTGTTTGGACATTTCATTCTACCTGCTCATTATGCTTAAAGTTATTGGGATTTGCTTCAATATGGGTCGGGATAGGAGTTTTACTAGTCGTCAGGTCATCTAGCTTCTTTTTCATCTCTGCTAGGACTTTCACATGTTGGGCCAAGCAACCCAGAGTAGGTTTCACTTGAACCAGCTCAAAAGTTTTAGCGTGTAGACCACACTGTTGTTGATTGTTTGTGGGATGAGGCTGAGACTACTGATGGTGTTGAGGAGGTAGAGGAAGCTGGTACTATTGATATGGAATACAAGGATAATGTTGAGGTGGTGCAGCCGCGTACTGGTGGTATGGTTGTGGATGGCGGTAATGCGGATGTAAATATTGTTCATTCAGCCTCTAATGATTTTGGTATTGTTGAAGTTAGTGATACTAAGATGAAGGTTGTGTTCATAATGACCACCTTGAGGTTGGTGATAAGCCATGTTGGCTGGTGGTTGGCCCTGTGAGTTCCTGGTAGGATGGGCTACATGTGCATCATTAATCCATACACAGTTGACTTCCTGAATCAATGGTGGTGGTGGGAATGTTGGATCTGAGGGAGGAGGAAGTCCGGCTAGTAAACCACCAACTGCTACTGCGGCAAGCCCTGTTCAGTCTCCTCCATGTAGTACACGTGCTGGATGGCCGGTGGTTGTTGACTCGTCTAAGGCTGCTGTTGCAGTGATGGCTTATCCTTGTTCTCAGTAGGAGTCTCTGAAGATGGTGTCGCCAACTGAATAGAACTGATGGTGTTCAGCAGCAGCTTCAACTGCTTGGTGATTTGGTCCAGATTATCTAAGTGTAGCGTCCTCTGTTTGATCACAGCGAGCTTCTCGAGATCATGTGACTGCTTCTGGATAATGACAACCTTCGAGAGATGGCCCCTGATGATACTGTGGTTGGATCTCTCATCTCTCTATACCTCACGAGACAATGCCTTATGTACTTGCTTCTAGAGGACCTATGGTTGAACTCTGATATGCACGGGATGAAGAGAGGGTGGTCTCTACTTCGGCCATTTCTTCAAAGATTTTCCAAACCACATCTTCATCCTTGTTAAAATGAGATCCCCCATAGGGTGTGTCTACGAGCCTTTGGCATTCTACATTCAGGCCCCTGAAAAAGTGTTGGACTAGACTGGTCCTTGGTATCTTATGATGGGAGCATTTTTCCTGCAGGTCCATGAATCGCTCCCAGGCTTCATGCATACTTTCGTGGGCAGACTGGGAGAAGTTGTTGATCCTGGCTTGCACCTGATTGAGCTGAGCGAGAGGGTAGTATTTGTGAAGGAAGGCAGATTTTAGTTCCTCCCAAGTCATCACAACCTTTTCCAAATGATTGACCCAGTATAGGGCCTTATCTTGCAAGATGAAGGGGAATGGCATCATCTTCACTACATCCAAGGGAACATTGGGGTAGTGGTTAGTTCGGTAGATGCGTCGGAACTGCTATAGGAAAATGTATCGCTCCTTGTTAGTTTTTGCGTGCAATGATGGTAGAAGAGCAAGGAACTGAGGATTGAGTTCAAAGTGAGTACGGATCGGTAGAATGAGGATCCACTTGGTCATCTAGCTATATCCAGGATTGTATGTCTCCATTAGTGTGGGTTTTTTCCTCCCAAGTTCCGATTCTTCTTCGTCAGGGTCATCATGGGGTATGTCTCCTCCTCATACTGCTGGTTTGTTTCATAGATCGTTCAACATGTCCTGAAATGCAATCTATTCTAGGGCTTGCTCGGTCGTTGCTATTGTATGGATAGGATGGAAGATAGCAACTGAGCGTTCACCTGGTTTTGATAAGGCATTTATCCCTGCTCAGGTTGGGGAGGCTGTTGCCCATGCCATTTCCTTGGGGAGCCATTTCTAGGTCTGAGTTAAAGGAAATTAATTTTGTGTTGGGATCCAGTGAAGGATACGGTAGGATCCATAAGCGCATCACAAAAGCGTGATGACCGTATCATATGTGACCAAGAGCGACTAGTCATACTAGTTGCTCGGTGCAGCGAAATTTTAAAAAACTTAAATCATAAGATGAAACCACATGATCCAAGAACATTTCTTGGATCGTTTCATCTAACCACGAAGTATTAGAAATACCTCTTGAAGCGTGGTTGCGATCACTTTATCTCTAAAGAAAGAGAGACTCCTGATACAAGTCCAATCCACGAAGATGGCACTTGCGGGTGCAATGATGTGACACGTGCTTCTCGCAATCCAAGATGAAGATCCAAGCCTTGAATCTCCTGATTTCGTCCAATGAAATCCGACATCTTCTACTTGTGCGAGAAGCACCAAGAAAGACGGAGATTCGACAACGCGACAGCGTAGTGACAACTGGAGTTCTCTCAAGAACTCAGAGTGGACGTGCATTCTTAGAGAGAGAGATGGGGTGTGAGAATGAGAGAAGGAAATAGAGCACTTCATGCATGTGTAGAAGGTCTAGGGTTGCCCCTTCTTATATAGTGGTATGGGAGTCCATGGATCACAATCCATGGACACATAAAGTCAACGGTTAGATTGATTTTTTTTTAATCAATGGCCATGATCATTGTTTTTTAATAAAAGAATATCTATTAATTTATATTAAATTAAATATATGTTGTATTATCATCAACATAATTTAACTCAATAAAATTAATCAACAAAAGATAATAAAGAGGATAAAAATCTCCTCCTAAAAAAGGGGGGTGTCACCCTTGAACAATTCAAGGGTGACGTCATATGTTTTATTTGGTGATTTTTATCTCCTTTATGTCATCTCATCATCTCTTAATTATTTGCAACAACATTTATTGCAAATATATTCACTAAATTGATTCCAAATTAATTAGAGAATATTTCAATCATGCCATTGAAAAAAATGTGAATCACATTCATAAGCCAAACAAAATTGTAAATTATATTTCCAATTAATTGCTTAATGTGAATCCAATTCACATTAACAATCAATTTGTAAATATTATTTAGAAATGTGCCCTCTCCAATATATTATAAATCATATTTATAAGATACATTTATATTATGGATAACATCGATAGTATTGTCCATATTCTGCATTTCCATGATAATTAAATCTCATTTAATTATCTTAGATAATCATTCTCATAATATGAATCTCATACATATTATTCTTGATAATTAATTCTCATTTAATTATCAATATCTTGTTTGGATACATAACTCATCAAAGGAATTATTCTTGAACTCTTTCAAGAATAGGGTGCTTTCTCTGCAGATACTTGGAGGTAAGGACAGGGCGATTGTATTGTTCCACGTATAGTGACTTGGACATTGAGATCATATCTCAAATCCATATCTTACGGACCTATCATAGATGCTTGATTAAATCAAGCCGTAAACTAAATCTTCTCATTGCATTTAAATCTCATTCAGATCAATATCCAACACTTGGACGAAGATCAAGTTACTTCTCTACTGAGAGGAGTCACTAAAATCCAGACCTGTATCATCACTCCCTCGGAATGGAAGCGTCATGGTTATACAATAGTTTATGATCACATCACCCTCATGTTTTCACAATACCTGTACATCCTCCATACTGGAAGACCTTATAATAAGCCTGAAGTTAAAGATCTCTTTTTGGATTGTCACCTTTAGGGTTTTATCATTAAGATTCTCATTTGATCATTGGGAATTGGTATCGATTATATGCCTTCAAAAAACATATATCATACCTCTAAATTTTGTCAAGCTTCATAAGCGAGACGACCGTGCATGGAATTTATCCATCCCAATACCTCATGAGTGAGCTCATGTCTTCCGGTTCAGAAGTGAAACTGTATGATCCCTTCGAGAGATCGTATTACTCGTATTCCATTATATGCACACCATCTCTCCGGTGTATAGACCTTGGTAAGGTCATCAACCTACTGGTCTGCCAAATGTACATACTCAGACATATAGAAATACATCTGTCTTCGGTCAAAGGATGCATGCCTATATCGTGACTGCATTTGACATAGGACTTTGGTTATCCCGATCTCGTTAAGTCAACCCTTTGACCTAACTAAAATGATACCTCCAAATCTCTATTCCTATGCAGAGGACCTGCATCAAGAGATCAGTCAGATATCAGCCTATGTGAGAAAGGATTGCCATCTCCTACTCAGGTTGGAGATCATCTCTTAACAATCATTTGACGGTGTTTGATGAGTCCTCAATCTAACTCCTTAGATATTCATCCAAACACCAGCCTCTATGATTCAACCATTGAATCAACAGCTGTATGATTATTAAGATGGCCATGGTACATAACCCTAATTGTACAAAGGGGCCTATTATGAAAATTAGTTATTCTTCATTTCAGATCAGGGAATGATATTCGCAATAACATTTATTGCATAATGGCTTATCGTGGGCTCGCATGTCCAACAATATCCCACTAGCCCAAAGAGCCATTAATGGGCTAATCATTTATACCCGCACTCATGTGACAATCATAGGCTATTTAGAAAAATAGCTAGGTAAGCTGATCAATCACTCTGTTCCCGAGAGACTACGCCATGTCCTTTACAGCACTTGTGTATCCCCTAGTAACAATGCTCGCATCCAATGCGAATGTTGCATCCTGTGCAACCAATACTCAATCTTGGTCATTTATAGTGACCTTGACACTACAGCTTAATAATTATTATAACCAGTATTTCCATAATCCTTATCAGAATACCCTTATTTCTGGAGATCTCTATATCCTAAGGTATCCATAGTTAAGACCTTTTAGATCACTATCTATAAAGTCTTAAGTTCTTAAAGATAAGACTTTTGAGATCACTATCTCAAAAAATCTTTTCATCTTTGAAGATATTGTTATTACTGCAATCAAGTGTTTTATCTCCTTAGTAGGATTAGTAACAATTACTACTCCCACTGCATGGTAGATACCTAACTTTTATACACATCTAGCATACACTCGGCTTCTCGTAACTAATGCACAAGGGCAAGTAGTTCTAGCATTCACTTCCTCAACTCTTTGATGTGCCATCCCTTTAGATTGGCTGGTATCGTATCTTAAGGGAAGGAAGCCTTTCTTGGAATTTTCCAGAAAATGGAACATGTCCAAGGTGTACTACTTATGTGACGGTCCCAATACCCTCTTCTCTTTGCTTCTGAACATCTTCGAAACTAAGATCTAAGAGGTATCCTTGAGATCATATCTCAAGGTATGGAATAGACAGTCTATAAAACACTAATTATTATCCTTATATCATTCCAAATGATTAGGCTATCATCTACATATAGCATGATGAACACAATGGCACTCCCACTGAGCTTCACATGGTACATCAAGATTCTATCTGAAATCATAACATTTATAATTTCATCAAATCTTGTGTTCCAACTACAATATTCTTATTCAAGTCCATAGATGGAGTTTCTTTAGATTGCACACCTTGCTTTCCTCAACCATGAAGCCCTAGGGCTACTTCATGTGAATATCCTCTGAGAGATATTCGTATAGGCATGCAATCTTGACTTCCATCTTGAAGATGTCAAAGTCAAGTTGTATAGCTATAGTTAGCAATATACTGATGGGTTTAAGCAAGGTCACTGGAGAGCAAGTCTCATCGCAAGCGATGTCTTCTATTCAGTGTGTAGCTCATGGCTACGAGCCGCGCTTTGAAGGTCTCTACCTTCTCATCAGGTTTCCTCTTTCTTTGAAGATCCATTTACACTTTAACGGGTCTTACCCATATAGGTGGATCCTCGACGGTCCACATACAACACTTGTATATGAAGTCTACTATAGACTTTATTGCTAACATCCTTCTTTCCATGATCAGAAGCTTCATCACATGAAGTTCGATCATTGTCAGATTTCTCTGACACATGGAATTCAACCTCAAACTCATTTGAAGAAGTGTTAGTGGTTCATCTTTAATTGTCCTTTTAGTTTCCGATTTTAGGAGCCTCACTATCTTCTCAAGATTAAGTGAGTTCCTTCACATCATTTTTATCTTGATTCTCAAGAGAGTCATCCTCTAAGAATCATATCCTTAGAGATGAGATCTTTTTAAGAATCTCAAGGTCATAAAGTGGGTATCCAATACCATCCTTTATTTTCCTAATGAAGTAGCATTCTTTGGTGCTAGATTCCAGCTTACTAGCATGGAACCTTATAAGGATATATAATGTAGTCTCTACGACATATATATATACACATGGAAACTATGAGATAATTATGCTAAGATTAATCATTGATCACTCATGTCGCACATGATCAATTGTATCTCCCTATAACTCTATTGAGTTTAGGTGCATTAGGAGGATCCATATTTCCATAAGGTATTCCTTTGAATTCATCTAATAGGTACAAGCTACATAGCTTAGATCAAATTCATTTCATCTTCCTTCAAACTTTGATTCAAAACCAAAAAATGTTAAATCTTTGAACATTTCAAAGCTTTCTAAGGTGAAGGGAAGAAATCTCATATCATAAATAATCATTAAACGATATTACATATCATCAATGTTCATTATGATACAGATGATCCATATACATCAGTATGTATGAGATCTTTAATACCTTGGCATCTTACACCATTCCTAGAGATGGGCACATTGGACAATTTTACTTTGAATGCAATATTCAAAAGTATGTAAGATTTGAGATTTTTGACATTTTAAAGTTAATCTCTTACTAGTCTATTGATCTCATCAGCAGACTAATGTCCAAGTTCTGATGCCAGATTATTATCAAATGATCTTTATCCTCCTATTGATCTTATAAGGTTAATTTCCAGTATTTAAAAATGTTAATGAACCATTCATTAATTTTCTAATTTAGTAGAGTCCTCCATATATCAAAATACTATTTGAAATATATCCATCGTAGCCTTTTATGATAGGTCTATTCTAGAATTTATGTTTATTTCCAACATTTAGAAATGAACAATGAGTGTATTCTAATATCCAGGTCATAGAGACATTCTCTAAGACTAAGTGCTCTTCCACTGAAAAAATTAAGTCTATTTATCCAATAGAGGATTTTGCAACCATTGCATCAATATCCATTGATGATTACTAAACCTTAAGATCAAATTTCAGTCTTCTAATACATATGCAACCAATTGCAAGTGTTATTAGAAGAATGAGATACAATTATTAGACTTTGATCTTATCAAATAAGAAAGTTAATTTCAATGACTATATGTAGATGTAAATTATTTCGATGCACTATCCGAGTCCTTCTCTAAGGATTCTAGAGAGACTTGATAGTCATACTATCAATACATTGGCTCATTGCAGTATTGGCATTCATCCAACTATTTGGATGCCATATGAGTTTGGAAACCATAGAAGTATAACCAACTCTTTGAATTTCCTTCTAACCTAGGTCCGACCCAAACTTCCACTGCGCTCCTTTCATCTCTAAACAACCATTTCTTAAGACAAATGATCTCTTTTGTTGAATTCAAAAAGATTTCAATATAAGAATATTTCGACATTTAAATATGCTTCATTTAATTTATACAATATGAACATTATGAAGCTTCATGAATGACCAGAGTATAGATAGTAGGATGATGACACTCATGCATCTTAACTCATAAAGACTTAGGTTCAGGTGGGTATTCAAACATTTTGAATATGTCATCTCTTATAGAGCCACCATTATGCATAATGCAGTGAACCATGTCATTCATGATTAAATGTCAAGAGCACATATGTATGACAGAACATCTTCTTAGAACTTTATAAGGATTATTTGACAATTGCAATCATCATCGATATGTCACTTCCAAAGTACATTCGATAAGAGTTCAAGACTATAGAGACATACAAACCATAGGGTTGTAGACCTATGGTCTATTTAATTGTCATTCCTCATTATTACGAGGAAACTTGCACATTGCAACCACATACATTATGTGTCCAACTGGAAGTACAATATCTTGATCATGGATCTAATCCATGATATTTTACTGGTTATTACTGAGTATACTACTGAGTGGGTTTAATGAGGATTATCTTATATAAGAAATTTGCATAAATATATATATATATATATATATATATATATGCATTTTACTTTGATTTAGGAATTTTATATCAAAGTTCTCTTTCCTTGTCAACACTGAAAGTTCATTCCCCTAATCACTTTCAATGTAAGAGATATACTTACTAATGTATCTCAAGCAAGATATGGGATCTCCTTTCTTATCCTTGTTACATCCCAATAATATGAGAACTTGTAACTCGGATAATGAAGCGGGAAAATATTCTGCCTTGCAAGTCCAACTTGCATTCCCAATTCGGTCTTTTACACCCAGGTCTACCACCCCTAAGGTGATGTTGACCCGTTGTTAATTGAACCAACCGTCAACAGGAATACAACTCTCTATGCGCAATCCAATATCGCCCCAATAATATGAGGACCCAATATTGGGGTCACTACGCATACGTCCTTACTCTTTCGAGAAGCGAAGAGGCCGATCCAAATGGATCGTATGCAGGAACTGTCACATCGGACAGACGTCTCCTACAAACAATATATTGTGATGGAACCCTTCACCTTGACGGGAGACCATGGATATCACTTATGCGATCCTCCTCCTCTTATTCAAATTCAATTATTTATCAAGAATTACATTCATGCAATTAATTCTTCCAGGGGAAATACACATTTATTCAAAATTAAGTGCTTCAATTGGATGTAATTATTCTAATCTCATTAAATCAAATATCAATCCAATTCAATCATCAAACTTGATTGTTACTTGAATTAGTGGTATTATCTCATAGTACGTATTATTTGAATTTTAATAATTAGAAAATACATCACGATCTCTCAGGCATCATCCATTCCCTACTTGTTGTCATGGCCAGTACCAACGGGAGTGGGACAGACCGCACACGGTACAACCTGCTACCCCAACACTCCCCGACTAGACACCATATCCGCCTCAGGAAAAAACAATGCCGAGTCAATCACTTTGTACTTGAGATGATCATCGATTTTTCAACCGAAATTATACCATATAATAATAATCAAAACCATTTTTAATAAGAAAATTTGCTAGACAAATTCCCAAAACCTATTCAAGTAACAAGTTTGATGAATGTATCAAGTAACAAATTGATGATCTAGATCTAATCTAATCATTCATTGGTTGAGGCTATGTCATTTAAGGGAATAATTATTGTTCTAATATTTTCGAAATATTATCCATAATTATTCCAGGAAATTAAGCATTAATTTCACAATATTCTTAAACGACAATCATAAGGTTTTGGATAATCATGCAATTTCCAGCAGTGACCCTCACTAACTAAAATTGGCATATCTCATTCATTTTAAATCTAACTTAAGCAAAATCAATTTCCAGAGATTGATAATTTGATTTGAAACAGAAACCATGAGATAAACACGCATTTCAAAGCATTTTAAAACAGTAATTGACATCCTAATTACGTCTCTAACCGCCATCCCCGAAACAATGGACATATGGTCATTAAAACGATTATATCTTGAGAAAACGAAATCCAAATTACGCAAACTCAAATTCCACATTTTCCTTTTTTAATGAGGAACATTATATAGTGATAAATTCATGTTTAAACATTTTAAACAGGGTTGAAAAAATATCACAAGACAGGGCTGCGAAATTTGAAATGCTAAAATTCTCACGAACCCAAACGAGCCCAAATTTTCGTACATTCATAGATCATATCCAAGACCTTCGTCAAACTGGGTCTGATACCACTTGAAGGATATGGGAGGATACTTAATCACATCACGGAAGCGTGATGATCGTATCATATACGATCAAGAGCGACTAGTCATACTAGTTGCTCGTTGCAGCGGAATTTTAAAAAAGTTAAATCATATGATGAAACCACATGATCCAAGAACATTTCCTGGATCACTTCATCTAACCACAAAGTATTATAAATACCTCTTGAAGCGTGGTTGCGATCACTTGATCTCTAAAGCAAGAGATCCTCCTGACTCAAGTCCGATCCACAAAGATGGCACTTGCGGGTGCAATGATGAGACGCGTGCTTCCCGCAATACAAGATGAAGATCCAAGCCTTGAATCTCCTGATTTCATCCAACAAAATCCGACATCTTCTACTTGTGTGAGAAGCACCAAGGAAAATAAAGATCCAATAGCTAGACGGCGTAGGACGACTGCAGTTCTCTCAAGAACTCAGAGTGGAAGTGCACTCTTAGAGAGAGAGAGAGATGGGGCATGAGAATGAGAGACGGAAATAGAGCACTTCATACGTGTCTAGAAGGGCTAGGGTTGCCTCTTCTTATATATTGGTTTGGGAGTCCATGGATCATAATCCATGGATACATAAAATCAACAGTTAGATTGATTTGTGTTTTTAATCAATGGCCATGATTATTGTTTTTTAATAAAACAACAACTATTAATTTATATTAAATTAAATATATGCTGTATTATCATCAACATAGATTAATTCAATAAAATTAATCAATAAAAGATAATAAAGAGGATAATAATCTCCTCCTAAAAAAGGGGGGCGTCACCCTTGAACAATTCGGGGGTGACGTCAACTTTTTTATTTGGTGATTTTTATCTCCTTTATGTTATCTCGTCATCTCTTAATTATTTGCAACAACATTTACTGCAAATATATTCACTAAATTAATTCCAAATTAATTAATGAATATTTCAATCATGCCATTGAAAAAATGTGAATCAAATTCATAACCCAAACAAATGTGTAAATTATATTTCCAATTAATTGCTTAATATGAATCCAATTCACATTAACAATCAATTAGTAATTATTATTTACAAATGTGGTCTTTCCAATATATTATAAATCATATTTATAATATACATTGATATTATGGATATCATGGATAGTACTATCCATATTCTGCATTTCTTTGATAATTAAATATCATTTAATTATCTTGGATAACCATTCTCATAATATGAATCTCATTCATATTATTCTTGATAATTCAATCTCATTTAATTATCAATATCTTGTTGCTTGGATACATACTTCATCAAAGGAATTATTCTTGAACTCTTTCAAGAATAGTGTGCTTTCTCCGCAGATACTTGGAGAAAAGGACGGGGTGATTGTATTGTTCCACGTATAGTGACTTGGACATTGAGATCATATCTCAATCCAGATCTTAGAAACCTCCCATAGATGCTTGATTAAATCAAGTCCATAAACTTAATCTTCTTATTGCATCTGAATCTCATTCAGATCAATGTCCAACACTTGGACTAAGATCAAGTTAATTCTCTACTAAGAGGAGTCACTAAAATCCAGACCTATTTCATCACTCCCTCTGAAAGGAAGCGTCATGGTTATACAATCGTTTATGATCATATCACCCTTAGGTATTCACAATACCTGTACATCCTGCATACTGGAAGACCTTCTAATAATCCCGAAGTTAAAGATCTCTTTTTAGACTGTCACCTTCAGGGTTTTATCATTATGATTCTCATTTGATCATTGGGATTTGGTGTCGATCATATGCTTTCCAAAAACAAATATCATACCTCAAAATTCTGTCAAGCTTCTTAAGCGAGATGACCATGCATGGAATTTATCGATCCCAATACCTCATGAGTGAGCTCATGTCTTCCGGTTTCGAAGTGAACCTATATGATCCCTTCGAGAGATCGTATTACTCGTATACCCTTATATGCACACTAGCTCTCTGGTGTATAGACCAAGGTTAGGTCATCAACCTATTAGTCTACCAAATGTACATACTCAGACATATAGCAATACATCTGTCTCCAGTCAGAGAATGCATGCCTATATCGTGACAGCATTTAACATAGGACTTTGGTTATATCGATCTCGTTAAGTCAACCCTTTGACCTAACTAATATGACACCTCCGAATCTCTATTCCTATGTTGAGGACATGCATCAAGAGGTCGGTCAGATATCAGCCTATATGAGAAAGGATTGCCATCTCCTACTCAGGCGGGAGATCATCTCTTAACAATCATTTGACGGTGTTTGATGAGTCATAAAAATAACTCCTTAGATATTCATCCAAACACCAGCCGCTATGATTCAACCATTGAATCAATAGCAATATGATTATTAAGATGGCCATGGTACATAACCCTAATTGTACAAAGGGACCTATTATGCAAATTAGTTATTCTTCATTTCAGATCAGGGAATGATATTTGCAATAACATTTATTGCATAATGGCTCGATGTGAGCTCGCATGTCCAACATCCAGGACTGGGTTTGGCTTCTATCTAAAATGTGAAAGAATCCCTATCAGACCACTTGAAATAGATTCCCAGCTGGTTGTGAATGGAAACATATGTAGACTGAAATTGACTTCTATTTTCAACGACCGTTATGGGACCATGTTGGCCCCGGTTTATTGGGTGTTCAGAGGGGAGGGAAAGAAAACAAGGAGTCTGGAGATCGGTTCACAAAGTCCAGGCTGGGTTCTCAGGAATCGCCTCGAATTATTGATTATGTCGATTCTATGGAATCGATGTGTGTATCGACAGGGTCCCGACTAAATCATCTATGGATCACCATCGTGGAGCAGAAAGAGACTGATGCATGAGGAAAGATACGATGGTCAATGAGGAATGAAGAGGAGTGTAAAATAGTAGAAAGGCTCAAACTAAGCGACGGAAAAAAAGGAAGACACATATGACAAAATTTTACGCAAATGTGTAGGACTTGATCTTTGAACCTTAATCTAGATCCATACAAACGCAATACAAAACTGGGTTCGCCAACTCACAACATGTGAAGCCGTGAAGGATCTGCTATTTATTATCTTTTCATTTTTAGACTTGTTATTTTAGGCATAATTTTAATAAGTCCTTAGCACACAAACCCTGTAGAAGAGAGAGTACTGCTAGAAAAGTATCCTAGACTTATTCTCCTCTTTGTAACCTATATTCTACACTTTTTGAGGTCCTTGTAACCCTTCCTGGATTCGTACTCAACCAAATAAATAGAGAGAAATCTGATAGGCGAAAACACTACTTCGGTCCTCGCTCGCACCAGATCACCAATGAGTTCGTAAGGACCTACTCAGACGAAAGCCGATGAGACAGACACACCCATGAGGACGTGGCCTGAGCTCAGTAATTTGGACCAAGTCGATGTTCCACACAAGCAGGAACACCATCGCTGACAGGGCCCTACTCGGTCACGTACAATACAACGCCATTACTTCAGAAATCCTTGCGATACACAAGGTAGTTACGAACTGGGTTTTTGGCACTAATCCTTAGCGGGTCGTGCCTCGCTCATGGGAAGGGTTTTGGTCCCCTCCTAATGTACCTGAAAACCATGCATGTTTTATGAACCCAAGACTATGAAAGTCCATTACGGATAATTAAGGTTGAAGTTTATTTAGCAATCCCCTTGTTTTTATTTTTGGGTTTTCACTTTTTTGGATCTTTTTGCCTACAAATGCCTAATATTTTTGTAGATTTTCATTTAAATCCTAGGTGCTCAAAATTAGAGGGAGATAGCGAAAAAGCTGTGTAAGTCGATTAGATGATGGAAATCTCACCATTGAATCTAATGGTGCATGCTGAGTTAGAGGACTTATAGTGCTTCCCATCTCTCTCCATGCGATATGCAAAATAGAATTTTCATACCTAACTATATTGCGGTGTGTAATCGACAAAATCTCCCTAAACAGAAGCATCTAATAATCATGAAGAACCATCTGTTAATTATTCAAAAATGATACGAAGGTTTGATCTTCGATGCCGATCGGTGACTGCCACAATGGGTCCTGTATGCATTGTATACAACCTCTCTTGGCATGCGATCTCAAATCCAAATAACTAACATTTATTAATTTTACTAGATCCAAATGTGAGAAACTATAGGTACATGCATTCTTATTAGAGTTTGGACCCAATTACCGAGACAAGCAACCTAAGTCTTGGGGCTCCATGCACACAAAACAAATAAAAAGGAAAGTGAAAAACCCAAAATAATGGGAAACAAAATAAAAAAGTCGGTATAGCATGAAAAACTATGACGTGGCCCCCAAGTTAATAGATACCTGGGTGATGGACCTCATTGTGAAGAGTAGTGTCCAAGTCTTAATTATTACAAATTATAAATGAATATCGCTCTCTCACCACTTAATAAATAAGATAAGTAAATTCTATGCTAAATATTTTCTCCTCGCTTCATTTGTCGCCTCTCGAACTGGTCAGAAGGTGAACACCAGTCTCCACAAAGCTCGGTTGCACAGGTCTCCTAAGAAACCGTCCTCGTGTAGCGGGCCCTCACAAAAAATTCACAAAGAAATATACGTTGGCACAGATAATCAAATAATTAATTATAATGAGCTATATACAAATATCAATTGAATGCATATGTGCAAGAAAAATAAATCATTAATCACATCAATGAATCAATGAATAAGCGGAATAACTATATAGAAAAGATAAAGTTGGCCACACACATTGGTCCCCGGCAATGGCGTGCCATCGCTCAATAAATTCTAATCAATCAACAATCAACCCACAAATAAATCAAGCAATGAATAACGCAAAATGCGAGTCAAAAATTTATTATTCTCTACAAAACACAAGCTATTGCTAGCAAGCATGTAGAGGCCGAACTACAAAGAGCAAAACAGGTAGTATAGGATTATTATTAATCAAAGTGTGATATGTACAAACGTGTCATTCATTCTATATTTTTGTGGGTTTTTAGTTTTATATTTTTATATTTTCTATTTGTTTTATATTTTTATATCTGATTTGAAGTTTATATTATTATATTTTCTTTTTATATTTTTATAGTCTTTTTCTTATAAATAAGTAATATAGGATATAATAGATTATAGATTTAGTAATAGATAATATAGATTTAAAAATACCACAAATAAATAAATTTGCATAATTAAATGTTTTTAGTTTTTAAATATTTTTTACTATTTTTATGAATTTTTAGTGCATTGTTCTAATTTTTAGATATTTTTAAAGTCAAAAATACCCTAAATTTGGGATTAAATAAATACCCAAAATTGAAATGAAGATAAAAAATATCAAATTAATTCTAAAATTCTTCCAATTAATTTTAATATGTAGTTAATAATATATTTAAAATTAAAAAATAGAAAAACAAATTTTTAGAATTGTTTGTGATTTTTAATATTTTTTGTTAGATTTTGGAGCTTTTTGATTTTTAGTCTTTTTCTTTTTTAATGGATTTTTAGTCTGTATTTAATAAATACTAAAATACATGACATATATTTGTTTTGAAACTTTTAAAAGTGTTTTCTTTTTTTGTATTTTAACACAAATAAGGATAAAAACAAACTCATTTCAATTTTATTAAATAGTTGAAATGCCAAAAATGCTAAGATAAAAATGGGACTTGAAAATAAATGTTAGTAGACATCTGACCCTATTTTTGCATAATTTTTCGAGCATGAGTGATATTTTTAATAAATGAAATCCAAGAACAGAAAATCATTAACTATAAAGGGCATAACTACAAAAAAATAAACATTAAGAGCATTGTTGCAATTTTCCCAAAGCTTTACAACGTATATTGAAATTTAATGGACCTTATATAAATACAGAATGTATCAAGGGCTTCCTTGCAAAATGGCCACCTCATGTGGGACGACACGTGAGGTGACCTAACATGGACCTAAATGGAGTATGTAACAAATACAAGGATCTCGAATACAAAATCACCATTTTATTTACATTGTCTACTTTATTTACAATATTAATAATTAAATACAAAAAAATATTGGAGGAAGATATGTAAATTACCCTACATAGTTGTGTGATCCGATGACGCGATGCTCGTCACTTATCCACGTAGACAGTTCAGATTTCCCGATGACGCTTGGCACTGAGTTGTTGAGATTAGATCTCTGATGAGATTCGACGGTTGACTGTAGGTCCCATCCAACGGTGCCTGCTCCACCTAAAGCTTGGGTTTGATCGGACGTCTCAGAGACATACTCGAAGAACGTGGGAAGAACAGGAGTGGGATGAACTTCGATTAGCCAAATCTAGCTCCTTCAGCCTCTAATCTCGCTATTGAAAGACCCCATGACAATCCTGGAATCGTTCCACAGTTGCTGGTAGTCTCAATTGCATCTGGGCCTCATCGATGGAGGCATGGATCTCTTGGGTACCATCAATTTCCTCCATTTAATACAACACAAATATGTCAATTTACTCTACCAGACAAATATGTCAATGTCCTAAGTGTGCAATCTTGTCCTCTAATTCGTGCCTAATCTGTAGTCCTAATTCCTTTAATTTGTAAGTGGTTAATATGAGGAGGGATAATCGAAAAAGCCAATGCAAGCGTAAATCAATGATGCATGCTTAAGAAGAAGACTTACAGTGATTCCTTACGTTATTCATGCGGGTTACAATACAATGATTTTTTTTAAAAAAAATTACACTAAATGATATGCAAAGATGAAATCGTCCTAAACAGATAGTTCTTTTAGCAGGAAAGAATTTATTCAAAATTTGGCTAAGTTGAACAATCTACCGGTGCGTCTAATAAGTGAAGAAGTATGGCCTAAAAATTACGAGCACAATCAAGGATAAATAAGCAAGCTTATATGTGCCTAATTCCTACGCAACTCAAGTCGGGTCCCAAGTACACAAAAGGGGTTGAAACAGACACGACACACCACAAAGAAGTTCAGTCCTGAATATTACAAATTAACTAGGTTCAAAGTGAGAGGGAGCCTGTGAATAATGCAGAAAATTAAATCTAAACTAACTCTCTTTCACAAAATAAAAAATTCTATCTTCATCTTCATAGATCCTCAATTTATATCCGAAAATAGCTCCAAGTTAGCTGTGAAGAGAGAAATTACGGTTAGTATCAAAAGTGAGAGAAAATGCAAAATGAAATGCAAAAAAATTCACATAGAAATTATTTTCACAAAATTTAATAATACAAAATAATTTAAAACCCAAAAAATACACTGTTCCCCGGCAACAACGCCATTAGATGAACTCGGAATTCACCTCTTTAATTATATTAAATTGTAGTATATGAGGTGAAAAACGATTCAACAAAACCACAATCATTGAATGTTGTGGAGAATTTTTCTTGGAAAGTCTACAAAGGTCGAACACAGGGAAAGTGATTCTTAGTTGCGTGATTTTAATATTATTAATTAATTAATTGCTAATTAATTTCAGTGTCGAAAAATAAAATGCAATGAATTGAGATGTAAAAATTAAACAGAGAGAAGGAATCACTAGATCTGTGAATTATGAATTTTAATCCAATAAAATGTTAATCAATATCCTCGAAATTAATTCACTGGTCAAAAGATATCATTTCAAGAAATATATTTATATGAGTGTGAATCATAGATATAGGCTAGATAATCAATCCTCGTCAATTTATCAAGATCAGATATCAATATGTATTCTACAAGAGTTCTAGCCTGCTTCCCATGTAATTTATTACTCGTAAAAATAATCAGGAAAATGAATTTATTGTTTCTCCTGATTATTGATCCCCTGTAGAAATTATTTACTCAATAAATTTATAAAATGATGTAAGAGGATTAATTTCTCAAAACATTCTCAATTGAGTCCTACATAAATATCATCAATTTCCTCTATTTAATATAGCACAAATATGTCAATATTTACCCTTCATAAAGTAAAATGCTCCTCAAATAATAATCATCACAAAAGTGCATCAGATCTGTCAACTAGTTGTATAATATGAAAGATCATGGAATAAGCTTCAAAATGACATATTATATGCTAAAATCAGAGTTCAGATCAAAACGATATGCTAAATTTAAATGTTAGAGACTGAAATGCAATAAAAATAATTATTTTCTTCTTAAAATGGACCCTAGTGGACTTATATGCAATTTTGGAGATTTGGCTGGAGTCTTCTGTAATTTACCCCTAGCAGGGTATTTCTGAAAATAACAAAACAATGGAGGGCCTTCGTACAATATTCCCAGTGCATCACGTGCACAGCATGTAATGCTGACGTCAGAGAATAGACATGTCCTCTGTACTAATATTCTAGAACTAGGGGAGGGGTTTGCAATTTCTCCTCCAATGCACGTGCAAAGCATGTGCGTGGGAGGCTCGGCACAGAAGTTGAGGCTCTGTCAACCTGAGGCAGAGGCTTAAACGTCTTGAGCCTAGGTGGCAGATGGAGGGCACGTGGTGGAGGCTCGTCGACCCGAGCCTCGAGGCTGGGGTCGAGACTCGGGGGATGGACATGTGGAATGAAGCGGATCGTAGGATCAAGGGCAGGGAGCTCGATCCTACGGCTAGGGGTTGGATGGTTGGGCATCACGTCAGGCCGAGCGAGGCTCAAACCCTCGGACAGCACATAGTGCGAGAGGTGGAGCGAGCACAACGGAGCGGCGGAGGCGCTGCGACGGTTCTGGAGAGGCAGGTGCGGTAGCGGAGCCTAAGGCAGAGGTGGCAAGGGCGTTGAGGGTGCCTTGACGAGATGCGGTGATAGAGGGGTTTGGGATTTCTGGAGGGTCACATGCCTAGCACCTGACCTGGGGACAGGAAAGAAGTGGGGTGCCACGTGGCATGCCCAGGTGCAGCCACATGTCACCCCAAAAAAATTCAAAATTAAAAGATAAAGAAAATAGAAAAGAAATAGAAGGAGATCTCGGATCGAAATATTTTCTTCATGAAAGTTCGTCTCAAAGAGATCTACAATTTCATGAATGAATCGGATCAAAAGAGGTCATCGGTGCAAGGTGGTATTTTTGGTTGTCACCATGTGTATAGAGAACTTTTTAGGGTTTTGTAATATTTTTGGTGGTTTTAAAAGAGAATAAAAATCTAGAAAAAATATGATAAAATACAAGAAACTTAATTACACATTAATATTTTTTTGGATTTTTAATAAATAAGAAAATAGGAAAATAAAATAGGAATATGAAATACGAGAATTTTGTACACTCACAACGGACACTCGGGCACAGTTAGTTTCTTTGATTTCAGTCTTGATTTTGATTTTTACGCCGCTTAATAAAACTTTCATCAAAGAACACAAATGAAGAAGAAATAAAATTAAAAGGGTTAATTATGCACAGAAAAACTTAGGTTAAAAATCACAAAGAGGTAAAATGCCTAAAAGAGGCCCAAAACCCAACTTTCACATATGAGCTCTAAATTTTATGAAATTAGTCTTGTTTTGAAGATATTTGAAAATGGAGTACTTTATAGTGAGATGACCAAAATTGGATAATATATGATGAAGATATGTCCGCTTTAGTCTGTCAGATGTGAAAGTTGGTTTGGGGATTATTTGACACTTATTTGAGATAGTATTTTTCTTGTGTTTTTTATTCTTGTTAGTAAGATCTACGTAATAGAGAGGTTTGGGGTCAATCAGCGTTAGGATGAATTAATTAAAAACTGGGGAAGTTAGCTGCTTTTTAGGCCAATTTACACATTATGCATGATGAAATGCGAATATTATTTACACATGTATGAATGCTAATGATGCTATATTAATTATTAAATGCATATGAACTTTGGAGAACAGAGCCTAATTGACCAATTTTAGTATGATGAATATGAGATTCATCTGTACCTGGAGCATGTTCACTGGCCACGACTGGTGCTCAGACACCCCCTTCTGGTTCTGCAAAGGTGCGAAAGAGCATTGCAATACGAAGGTGAGGGACTCCAGGTTTTTCTTAAAAATACAAATTTAAAATAAAAACAAATAAAATATGTTAAATAATTAAAGTATACATAATATATAGGTAAAATACCTATAAGTATAACTACATATACCTATACCTATTTATTTAAAAATGTAAATAAACTTGTAAAAATTGAATAAAAATATATTTATACTCACAAAAATAAGTTATAATTTTATAAAATAAGAAAATAAAATAATAAAGTAAAAATAAACAAAATAAAAATAAATACATATAAATATACTCATAAAATACATTCTTAAAATAAAACCATAATAAACTACATCAAAAAAATAAATAAAAATCATAAATAAATACTACAGTATTTAATAAACATTTTTATTTTATAAATATAATCTAATTAAATCATTTATTATGTTTAAAAAATAAGTCAAATTCGGGCTGATATGGACCAATCAGAGGCCAGGGAATGTTACCTCCGGTCAACTCCCCCCTACGCCTCTGATTCCCGTCAGACCTGTCCAGTCCCCCTTTTTCCTCCATTTTTCCCGCTCGATCGGTTGCTCCTTCGACAACCATCACTTCACGAGATTTATGCCCCGTTCATTGTACATTCAAGCCGTCCACTTAGATTGCGTGTACATAGCCTAGATTCTCCGTGATTTGCTGATCAAATAAGGGCGCCAACCTTGTTTATAAATAACCCCATCTCCCTCCTTCGCCATTTTGGCCATTTCCCGAGCCCAAGAGCCCACGCCTTCGGCCTAGCGTGCATCCAGGTGACATCTGGAGGTCCCCTGGAGGTTGTGGAGGCTCGCGCAGGAAGGAGATGCGCCCAAGGCGGCGCTCCGGCAGTCGTCCTGCTCCCTGGAGTTTTCCAGGTATAAGAGCTGCGCGTTTTATGTTTCCTAGGTAGGTTTTCATTTCTGCATTTCATTCTCGTCTTTTATTTTGCATTTAGATCGTTAGAGTAGCGTAATTTAGTTAATTCGAAGTTCGCTGGAGCTCCGCTCCGGCGACTTCTCCACCGCACCCCGACTATTTTCCGACTGCTACGACCACCCCATTCCACTCCCTTCCAGTTCTTCATCTCCCAGCCACCTTTGTCCAACCGGATCCCTTCTGGATTCGCGAACCGAAGCTTCAACTCCGCCGCTCGCCACCTCGTCCATTTTTTATGATGACAGCTTCAAAGCCAGGTCGAGGGTGAAGCCCTCAAGCCGTGTGATCTTTCTGTGCAGGTTTAGTGCGCCAGGAAGAGCCAGGAGATGAAATCCAGAGTCACCGGAGGTACCTGTAGCAGAGTTACTTCATCGATCTCTCAGTGACGCTCCAGCATACCTCGGCTCGATTCGACACCTCCAGACGACAGAGGAACCTGCTAGGAAGCTTGTGGGATACCTTGGAGCAGCAAAGACCGGTAGGGGCACGAGATCTCGTCGGAGGAAGGTCACCCCGACGAGCCTTCTTCCCTGTTCTTCCATGCTAGCCCCCTGCCGTTGGATGAAGATCAAGGTGCCAGGTTTTATCACGGACGTCCGATCTCCCAGAGCCTTAGCCGTTGGATCACGTGAGTGATCTAATCTCAGACGTCAGATGTCGAAGCGTCATCGGCTCACGTGGAGGCGCCACGTGTTTAAGTCACGCCTAGCAGCCGTTGGATCAAGCGCTTTGGGGGGTAAATTTTAGATACGCCCCCGCCTTTTTGTATTTATATTTTAATGCTATAAATAAACTTTCACGTTGAAAATAAATTGTAATTTTTGTAGTAGGCCTCCTGTGGTTTTCATAATTGCAATTTGGTCCTCCAGCGCCTCACGTGCAGTCCCACGTGAGGCGCGTGATTTTTGCACTGTAGCCCTGGCGGTTTTTGTAAATTGTGTATTAGTTCCAAAAATAAAAATAAATGTTTATTTCTTTAGTAATTTTTGCACTGATGCCCCTGATAGTTATTTTCTTTGCAAAAATACCCCTGCCAGGCTGTGTAATTTTTATGTCTTTCTTCTATTTATTAAAAATGCTTATGTAGCTCCTAAAAATTCAGAAAAATTAGGATAGATGCTTCATGCAATGTTCTTTCATGCCCATATTTTATTTTGCATTTTTTGCATTTAACCTAATTATTAAAAATGAAAAAGGAGCCCTTTTTGTACTGTTTAAATTAGAAAATACAAAAAAATTATAAAATGCTTTTGAAAAATTACAAAAAAATTATATATAGTATATATATATAGAGTCCAGAAATTGAAAAAACCTAAAAACAAGAAAAAGAAAAATAAAAAAATCAGAAAGCTCCAAAATCAAACAAAAAATAGAAAAACCATTAAAAAATCCCAAAAATATATTTTAGTTTTTATAATTATCTATATATTATTATTAATGTATTAAAATTAATTTGGGTAATTTTGGGAATTATTTTATATTTTTCAAACCCAAATTATGTGCGGCCTAGTTAATTAGTCCATATTGTGGATATTTTTGAAATTAAAAAACATACATAAAAATTAGAAATATTTCAAGAAAAGAAAGAAAAATTAGAAAATTATAAAAAAATAAAATAAATAAATATATTATATCTACATATTTTAAGCATTCGTATCTATATATATATGTATATCCATATATTGTATTACTTTTCTCTCTCCTCTTATATATATATCTCTCTTTATATATACATAAATATATATATTATATAATTAAAAATATTAAAAGAAAATTAAAAAAAATAAAATATAAAAACAAAATAAAAATTTTAAAAAAATAAATAAAAAAATATATATAATTAAAAACCCACAAGAACAATAAGGATTGGACATGACCATTGAATTGAATAATTGCACAACAATTTTCACCATACAACCTTTCGCCTCCCAGTGTTCGACCTCTGCTTGTGCTTACACCTATATATATTTGCATGTAGAGTTATACTAAATTTTAACTCCACATTCTTGGATATTCATTGCATACATTTATTGTAGGTTAATTGTTGATTGATCTGGGTATTTTGGAGCGGTCGCCTCAGCGAAGGGATGTCTCACCTTGTGAGACATCTAGACCCTCTGAAAATCCCAGTCATCAAATGGCGTCGTTGTCGGGGAGGCAATAGATTTTGTATGAATTTTGTGTGGTTTTTAATTCATTTATTTAATTCTTTGCTCATATCCATGATTTATTTCTTTATTTATTTTTTATTGAGATTATTGATTGACTGTTCTGACCCATCTCTTTTATTTGTCTTTGATGCGAGGGACCGCCAAGCGAAGGAGGACCTCCTAGGAGGACCTATGCACCCCAGCAAGGCGGAGTTGGCTTTTCTACGCCAGCCAACGGGAGAGAGCATCAAAGGGAGATGAAGGAGAATTTTTAAAGACAGTCTTTATTTTTATGCATTTTATTTTATTTTATTATGTATATTTATGTGAGAGAGTGACACTTAGAATTTTGTAATAATACAGGACTCTCACAGGTACACTTTGGCTCCCGAGGTCGAGTGCCCGAGGGATTGTTCCCTTGGAGGCCTCGATGGTTTTGACGCTTTTCCGTTCTTTATTTTATTTTTATTATTTTGTGTGAACGAGCCTTAGCCATAGGAGTTGCTTGCTCGTAGAGTTAGGTCCAAACACCATAATATATTTGCATGTACATATAGTTCGCTTTGGACCTAGATCAAACTCTTAACAGTCGCCTCGCCATCTTCGAGACTACGCGCCGCGAGCTCACCCTGCCAAGCGCTTCTCCTGAACTCGATGTGTCGAGAGGAGGAGGGGTGAGCCTAGACCGGACTCCTGGCTTGAAGATCGGTGAGAGACTTGTGGTGCTTCACGATAATAGAAATTTCTGAACCTAGGGCGATTTCTTCGGCTTGCATTTGCATATAGCATAGGTTTCAAATTCTGTTATTCATCCCGCATGGAGAGAGCTGGGAGGCACTGTAAGTCTTCTTACTTGGCATGCATCATCGTTTTCTGACTTGCATGGCTTTTCCGATCTTCTCCCTCTGTTTTTGCCAACCCAGGATGATTAATGGAAATTGGAACCTCGATAGGCACGTGCATTAAAAGTACCCCAAAAAAGTGATAACTGAAATAAAATCAGGACTGCTAACTCTATTGGACTTAAAAGAAAACCTAATCGATTCCATTATCTTGGGGAGCACAACCCCCTCATTGTATGCGTTTTAAATTGCTCACGTATATAGTAAAGAGTAGAGCCGAAATCCCATCAAGCCTCCTAAGTGTTTGTACAATTTTTGTGGTTCTCACCTAACTCTAAAATCGAAAAGATAAATGACTGTCACCTGACGGTCTTCACTGTGTTGAGTAGGTGAATTGGGGGTTTGCCTTGCTTATTGGTTGTGACTTGGAGTCCGTTAGGTTTCATTCAACATGTAAGTAGTCGGTCCCGTCCGTGTGAGTCATGCATTTTTCATCTTTGAGTCTCTCTATCTCTCTTATACATATATCTCTTCATTTTGCGTCGAGTCATGATATTGGCGCTTGAGCTCAATCATTCTTTGCCAGGTCCTTTGTTTCCCTCTTCTTCATCACTTTCCTCATATTCTCCGTACCATCCTCATCATCTCAGGTTCGAAGAGAGCATGCTCTTCGGACCACCATTTTGATGGTATTCCCGCCTTGTGTGGAACACCCAATTTTGTCTATGTCTCGATCTTCTTGCCCGCCCTCCTCGTCCCCTCTGTTTCACTCTTCTATCACCGTGATATTGGCGCGCAAGCTCAATCAGCTTCTCCACTTCATTGTGCTACCCTTATTATCCATCTTCCTTGTGTCCCCCGTATCACCTCTCCCTTTACCCGGGAATGCTGTGCACCTCGATAGCCCGCATCAAGGAATCTATGATTACCCTGATTATTTGTGAAAGCCGGGCCGATGATTGAGGATACTGCGATGGATATACTACTCTTGGTGGATCTGACTTTGGATACATGCGTACGAGCGTATAGAGGATTTTTGATGATGCATGAGCATTAGGTGTGATGCATTATTGAGGAATTTTAGTTCTCGCACACGGAATTGAGGATGTGATATGATGCGATGATTTGGTGATGATTTCATGAGTATTGATTGATCTATCTTTATTGAGGTTCCAGCCATCTGGATTTTGAGGATTGACTGCTTATTCTGATATGGACTGCCTGATAAAGGTGTGCGGATCCTGCATGATCTCTCATCTTCCTGATTAAACCATCCTTGATCTCCTGACTCTTTGATCCACCATGTCACTTTGAGGATTTATGATTATCTTTCATGCCATCTCAGCCAGATTGGATTAACCTGAGGGATATCTTGTGAATAACCTGATTATTTGCTCCCTCGCCTGATCTTATGCCCTCTGAATGATTAATGATTGATTGCTTGTGAGGACCTGAGATTTCATGCCAGCATTCCCTTGTCCTACATCGATATAGCTCGCATTCCTCCTTGAGGACTATCTGCGGGAGAATGCGACAATTTCTAGGACTATGGTTTCATCCACTACTTAAGTCGCCATTGTGATGGGACCCGGAACCGAGTCAAATGATATGCTTGATTGGCCTCCATCCTGCTTGCGTACCCGACTTGTCAGTACATGAGACCAACCGACTCATTGCTCTCCTTGACGGTCCTCGAAAGGACAAGCCTTGATCTTACAATTATTCACCGCCTAGTTCATAGCTCTCCGAGTGTTGTCTGCGAGAGGCTATGACACATTTTAGCTCCCTGGTCTCTTCTGCTGATAGACGGTCTACCGTCTTTCGAGACCACATTATCTGTGGATCCGTCTGATGGATCTGGCTCCTTTGAGCCTCTTTCTCTCCTTGAAGACTCTCGCAAGGACGAGATGTACTCTGATTACTCAATATGTAGCTCACGTCACTTCCCGAAGACTATCTGCAGAAGGATGTGACACTTTCTTTACGATCGGCTTCACTCACTTCTGGTGCCTATATTTGTTGGGGCACGAAGTCGATTCGTCTGATGTAGGAAGTTGGTCTCCCTTTCTGATTATGCGCTCGATCTGTTGGGGCATGAGACCGACTTGGCTTGGTTCCTTTGAGTCCGCTCTCCTTGATGGTCCTCGCAAGGATGAGCACTTTTCTGATTATTCCTGGACTAGCTCGTAGCGCCCCGAGGGTTATCTGCGGGAGACTATGACATATTTTCGATCTGACTAATCTCTGCTGTTGGTAGCCGATTTGTCGACTACTGAGACCACTATATGGGTCCGTCTGATGGACCCGGCTCCTTTGAGCCATTCTCTCTCCTTGACGACCCTCGCAAGGTAGAGACACATTCTGACTATTCCTTGCCTAGATCGCAGTGCTCTCCGAGGACTATCTGCGGGAGACTGCGACACTCTCTTTACGCTCGGTTTCCACTGCTGACTCTGATCTGCGGAGCACGGAATCGAGTCGTCTGATATACATAATATTTGGTACCATCTTGAGTTGCATATTCGATCTGTGGATCATGGGGCCCATCTGTTTAGACTCCTTTGAGTCTGCTCGCCTTGACGGTACTCACAAGGTTGAGCTCCTGATATCAGTTATTTCCATGCCTAGCTGGCAGCACGTTCCCCGAGGGTTATCTGCGGGATGCTGCCACACTTTCTTGATTTATCGGTCTCTTCTGCGGGTAGTCGATATGTCGCCTACTGAGACCGTACCTGATGATTCGTCTGATGGATCCCTGACGCCTTTACGTCCGCTCGCCTTGACGACCCTTGCAAGGTCGAGTCTCTTTCTGCTTATTTGATGATTAGAATGTACCACTCTCTGAGGGTTATCTGCGGGAGGGTACATCACCTTGCAAGTACTCGGTTTCAATTCTGGTGTCTACTATATGTTGGAGCACGAAGCCGAGTCTTCTGAGCTTTTTACTCGGTCTCCTCCCTGGTTGTGTCTCCGATTTGCAGAACACAGAGCCGAGTCTTATAATTATTCTCTGATTCTGCTCACCTTGACAACCCTCGCAGGGTTGAGCCATGTCCTGCGGTATTCGGTGTGTACTTATGATTCTTCTACCTCATGATCATCGGATACCATGGTGTCTCCTATTCTCTATCTTCCATATCTTTCTGAGATTCTGATTGACCGGAGGACTCTGTACTGTTCCTTCTTCCTCCCGGTCTTACTATATTGGCTCTGTTCCATCATGCATGCCTTATGAGCTGATTGACTGATTCATGCTACCGGACCCGATATCTGTACATTGGATCTATTTGACTCCGGTAGCCGACACCCACATGACTGTATATCAGGGTGTCTTTCCACCTTCTGACTGCTTCCTCGTTCTCACAGGGAGACGACAACGAGTGTACGGTATTCACTTGTCCGATACCGTTCTGTACTCCATCAGTTTTTCACCGCTTGTATATATGTGTGCCTTTTTCATTCTTTCTCCCCTATGTTTTAGTGTGCCCCAGATCTATGGCCATATCTTTGTGTCTACACTTAGGACGTACCTTGTCCTAAGTGTAGGGGGGTACACACTGCGTTGTTCTTTCGTCGTTCAGTTTTGTCACTCCAGTTGTTGCCTATACTTAGGGATATCTCACCCTAAGTATAGGGGGAATGATGCGTATATTCTCCACAATGTTTTCGTCTATCGGTATATATCTCTCTTTTCTTCTTTTCTTCTTTTCCTTTTCCATCTGTTGTATCTAAATAAAAGGTGTTGCCCCTTTGTGTCAGTTTTCTGTACTTAGGACGAACTTTGTCTTAAGTATAGGGGGGTGCACCCTTGATTTGTTCATCTGTTTATTCCCAACCTTGACCCTCCCTGATTTGTGTACAGTCTACTATACTTAGGATTACTTGCTCCTAAGTATAGGGGGGACGGTCAATTTCTATTTCCTTCATCTCTTATTCTTATATTCTTTAGACTTGTCTATAAGTACGAGTTATGTCTTCTTTTTCTTTTTTCCGATCTATAAGCAAAATGCTCAAGCTAAATATAGGGGGGTCATATATACTCTGTATATACTTTAGCCATAACTCGTACTTTTGTAATAATATGGCTAATAATTCTTTAAAATTCACCTTAATAAAAAGATGTGATTATTCCTCGGATTCTTTTTATATACTGATTAATAAATCAGGTTAAAAATATTCTTTGGAAAATGATTTGAAAAATGGTGTGAACTGTTTGGAAAACTCTTTGTGAAGTATTTTCAACCTTTGTTAAAATTTTTTGATTGAAAAATTCTTCTACTTGTGTGAAATAAAGGATTTGAAAATCTATTTGCAAATGATTTCGAAAACATTTTGTAAGAATATTGTGAAAAATGTATATATAGTGTTTGCAAAATCTTTGCAAAATGGCTTTCAAATATGTGTAAATATTTGCAGAAATTATTTTGTACTATAATTTTCAAAATGTTTTCTAAATAAATTTGAGGGATAAAAGCATCTTAATAAATAAAATAAAATTATATAAATTCTTTATTAATGGTATATACACCTAAATAATGCATTTTGTTAAAACCTGTAAATTCCATAAAATTCTTTAAGATAAAGCGGCACACCCGTGTAAATAGCTGTATATTTGTTATACTTTGAGTGCCAAAATTCTTTTATTTGTAAATTCTTTGTGTAAAAACTCCTTTCTTTGTTTTCAAATTCTTTGGAAAATTGCATTATTCTTTGCATATTTGTCAATAGCATTTGCATAGCATTTATATTCTTTTATTGAGCTTGATGATTGAACTCGTCCAATAAAGTCGAAGATTGGAGCTTGGTTGGACCTTACCGCACCTAATTGCACTAGAACCTTATGAGAACTAGGTTTAGGGCACTTCAGGTCTATTCAGACTTAATTCTTTGAGAAATCAGGGCTAGGTTCAAGTCACCTTAGTGGACTAACTAGAACTTTTCGAAACACACGTATGACTCTTGTCGGTCGTGACCTAACTTGGACACTTGCACCTTTCACTTGGCTCAACTCAGTTCGAGTGGTGAGGGGGTTAGATTCGCAAGTCTGAGACGCACACGGGTGGAAACATTCGTCCTCGTCTAGGGAGGGAAGTGCACCCCAACCAGGTCCAGTAGCCATGAGGTCTAACGACAGGAGAGTGTGGGTTGCAATAAAGCTTCAAAAGAGGGATAGTCTTCTGGCTCAAGAGGAAAAAAACTCCTTATGAAAATGCTGCTGTAAATAGTATGTTGAAAAAAAAAGTGGACATGCTTGAAAATAAAATAAAGTGCCTTCCGGAGAATGTATATATGTTGTATAGAAAATAAGCAAGCTTGAGCATCAATGTTATACCATGTGAGCCTGCAGCTGGATGACTTGACAACACTGGTCTTGCATCCCAGGATAGGTAGCTATACTGGCTACCGTTCATTCTTTTCTCTACCTCTTCCTCTTGAGTTGGATGCCACTTGAACTTAGAAGGGAATACCCCGCTCCTCGAGGAAAGAGCTGTTGGATTAGGGAATCATTGGGTTGTCATTCTAGAGAAGCTAGTCTCTTTGTCATTTCAGTTGGGGAGAGCCACTATCACTTACACTGTACAAGGCAGCTACATAGTCATAAGGGTTTGCGTATGATGTAGGCTAGTTCTGACCTGGCTATTGAGGTAAGTTGAACCAAGTTATGTGACTCTCGAAGGCTGTTGTGTTTTAAATTTGGTTCCCGACCAGGTTCCATACACATTTACACACCAAGGTCTAACCTGAGCTCCAAACATTGATTTTGTACAGATGAGTTTAATAATCATGATTAATTCAATTTATTCTTTAAATTCATTATTTCTGCTTTTTCTTTCCTTCTTATTCTTTATTCTTTTTATACTTATTGCATAAGTCTTTGCTAGGGACTAGCAAAGGCAAGTACAGGGGGGTGATGAATCTCCATTTCATCACCTTTATTCTATCATTTTGGCCTTAAAAACCCCAGCAAATGCATGTAAATAACAGTAATTTGTACATAATAGCATTCATTAGTTATTGTATTTCTTGTACATAGAATAAGGTTTTTACTGCCAAAATTATAGACTAAAGAGAAGAAAAGAAAAAGGAATAAAATATTGCAAATATTTTATGACCCGAACCCCGAGACCAAGGCCAGCATGGTATTGGTCGACAAGGAATAAAGTAGGGGGAGATAAGGGCCAACAGTACAATAAATACCTCATATATTTATTCATTTATTTATGCATTTTTGACACCTATTTTGTATATAATTATTTATTCATCAAATAAAAATATTTTGTACATGAAAGTTGTAGATAATAATGTGAATAAAAATACAAAATTGAGTTTGTGTAAAAATAATACTCAGCGTACATTTTATACCCAGAATAAAAAGACAAAATCTCAACTTCACAGACCCATATCTTGCAAATAAGAACTCCAAAAAACACCCAAACTCACCTTTAATTGTGTATAGCTTTCCAAGAAATATTTAATAAAATTGGTTTCATAATTTTTGGAGTCCATATGTGAAAGTTAGGTTTTTGGCCCCCATTGTACAATCTACCCGAATAAAATATTCAATTTATTCTTCATTCATTGTTTCCATACACTTATATTTTTAGAATTTTGTAAATAATGTATAGAATACATGTACATATTGAAATTAAAAGAAAACCAAAAAGAATTTGTAAAATAAAATAAGTCTATGAAATACATAGGCAAAATACCTGTGCTATCTAAATGTATATAAATAAAAAGGGATTTTATTCTTTTATTCTTTATTCATCTATATTTTTATAATAATGTAAATATTACATATAATTTCTTAAAAGTACAAATTTAAAATAAAAACAAGTAAAATATGTTAAATAATAAAATATACATAATATATAGGTAAAATACCTATAAGTATAACTACATATACCTATACTTATTTATTTAAAAATGTAAATAAACTTGTAAAAATTGAATAAAAATATATTTATACTCACAAAAATAAGGTATAATTTTATAAAATAAGAAAATAAAATAATAAAGAAAAAATAAACAAAATAAAAATAAATACATATAAATATACTCATAAATACATTCTTAAAATAAAACCATAATAAACTACATCAAAAACAATAAATAAAAATCATAAATAAATACTACAATATTTAATAAACATTTTTATTTCATAAATAAAATCTAATTAAATCATTTATTATGTTTAAAAAATAAGTCAAATTCGGGTTAATATGGACCAAACAGAGGCCAGGGAATGTTACCTCCGGTCAACTCCCCCCTGTGCCTCTGACTCCCGCCAGATCTGTCCAGTCCCCCTTTTTCCTCCATTTTTCCCGCTCGATTGGTTGCTCCTTCGACAACCATCACTTCACGAGATTTATGCCCCGTTCATTGTACATTCACGCCGTCCACTAAGATTGCGTGTACATAGCCTAGATTCTCCGTGATTTGCCGATCAAATAAGGGCGCCAACCTTGTTTATAAATAACCCCATCTCCCTCCTTCGCCATTTTGGCCATTTCCCGAGCCCTAGAGCCCACGCCTTCGGCCTAGCGTGCATCCAGGTGACAGCTGGAGGTCCCCTGTAGGTTGTGGAGGCTCGCAAAGGAAGGAGATGCGCCCACGGCGGCGCTCCGGCAGTCGTCCTGCTCCCTGGAGTTTTACAGGTATAAGAGCTGCGCGTTTTATGTTTCCTAGGTAGGTTTTCATTTCTGCATTTCATTCTCGTCTTTTATTTTGCATTTAGATCGTTAGAGTAGCGTAATTTAGTTAATTCGAAGTTCGCCGGAGCTCCGCTCCGGTGACTTCTCCACTGTACCGCCGACTGTTTTCCGACCGCTACGACCACCCCATTCCACTCCCTTCCAGTTCTTCATCTCCCAGCCACCTCTGTCCAACCGGATCCCTTCTGGATTCGCGAACCGAAGATTCAACTCCGCCGCTCGCCGGAAGCTTCGCCACCTCGTCCATTTTTTATGCTGACAGCTTCAAAGCCAGGTCGAGGGTGAAGCCCTCGAGCCATGTGATCTTTCTGTGCAGGTTTAGTGCACCAGAAAGCGCCAGGAGACGAAATCTAGAGTCACGAGAGGTACCTGGAGTAGCGTTTCTTCATCGAGCTCTCAGTGACGCTCCAGCGTACCTCGGCTCGATCCGACACCTCCAGACGGCAAAGGAACCTGCCAAGAAGCTTGTGGGATACCTTGGAGCAGCAAAGACCGGTAGGGGCACGAGATCTCGTCGGAGGAAGCTCGCCCCGGCGAGCCTTCTTCCCTGTTCTTCCACGCTAGCCCCCTGCCGTTGGATGAAGATCAATGTGCCAGGTTTAATCACGGACGTCCGATCTCCCAGAGCCTTAGCCGTTGGATCACGTGGGTGACCTAATCTCAGACGTCAGATGTCGAAGCATCATCGGCTCACGTGGAGGCGCCATGTGTTTAAGTCACGCCTAGCAGCCGTTGGATAAAGCGCCTTTGGGGGGTAAATTTCAGATACGCCCCCTGACTTTTTGTATTTATATTTTAATGCTATAAATAAACTTTCACGTTGAAAATAATTTGTAATTTTTGTAGTAGGCCCCCTGTGGTTTTTCTAATTACAATTTGGTCCTCCAGCGCCTCACGGGCAGTCCAACGTGAGGCACGTGATTTTTGCACTTTAGCCCTGGCGGTTTTTGTAAATTGTGTATTAGTTCCAAAAATAAAAATAAATGTTTATTTCTGTAGTAATTTTTGCACTGATGCCCCTGATAGTTATTTTATTTGCAAAATTACACCTGCTAGGCTGTGTAATTTTGGTGTCTTTCTTCTATTTATTAAAAATGCCTATGTAGCTCCTAAAAATTCGGAAAAATTAGGAGAAATGCTTGATGCAATGTTCTTTCACACCCATATTGTATTTTGCATTTTTTGCATTTAACCTAATAATTAAAAATGAAAAAGGAGCCCTTTTTGTACTGTTTAAATTAGAAAATACAAAAAAATTATAAAATGTTTTTGAAAAATTACAAAAAAATTATATGTAGTATATTTATATATATATATTGAGTCCAGAAATTAAAAAACCCTAAAAACAAGAAAAAAAATAAAGAAATCAGAAAGCTCTAAAATCCAACAAAAATAGAAAAACCATTAAAATATCCCAAAATTATATTTTTTATTTTTATAATTATCTACATATTATTATTAATCTATTAAAATTAATTTAGGTAATTTTGGGAATTATTTTATTTTTTTCAAACCCAAATTATGTGCGGCCTAGTTAATTAGTCCATATTGTGAACATTTTTGGAATTAAAAAAAACATAAAAATTAGAAATATTTCAGAAAAAGAAAAAAAATTAGAAAATTATAAAATAAATAAATAAATATATTATATCTAAATATTTTAAGCATTCATATCTATATATATGTATACCCATATATTACATTACTTTTCTCTCTCCTCTTATATATAAATATATATATCTTTATATATACATAAATATATATATTATATAATTAAAAATATTAAAGGAAAATTACAAAAAATATATAATATAAAAACAAAATAAAAATTATAAAAAAAATAAAAAAAATATATAAAATTAAAACCCCACTAGAACAATAAGGATTGGACATGATCATTGAATTGAATAATTGCACAACAATTTTCAACATACAACCTTTCGCCTCCCAGTGTTCGACCTCTACTTGTGCTTACAACTATACATATTTGCATGTAGAGTTATAATAAATTTTAACTCCACATTCTTGTATATTCATTGCATACATTTATTGTGGGTTAATTGTTGATTGATCTGGGTATTTTGGAGCGGTCGCCTCAGCGACTGGATGTCTCTCCTTGTGAGACATCTAGACCCTCTGAAAATCCCAGTCATCAGAGACTTGAGCAGAGTTTTGGGATTCTCGAAGGTTGTTGTATTCAATTCTTATTCCCAATAAGGTTTTTACCGCACTAAAATTTCAAAGATCCAACGTAAGCTCCAAACTTTGATCTCGTGA
Source organism: Ottelia alismoides (assembly GCA_037367405.1). NCBI lineage: Eukaryota > Viridiplantae > Streptophyta > Magnoliopsida > Alismatales > Hydrocharitaceae > Ottelia > Ottelia alismoides. The sequence continues at coordinate 662,974 of JAZKJV010011279.1, read as the reverse complement.
AGACATGTTGAGAATTAAACTTAGTCCACTTTCTTTCTTTTTCTTTTCTTTGTTTTTATTTTTCTGCACTTATTGCATAAGTGTTTGCTAGGGACTATCAAAGGCAAGTATGGGGGGTGATGAATCTCCATTTCATCACCATTATTCTAACATTTTGGCCTTAGAAAACCTAGTCAATGCATGTAATTGCATTTGTACAAAATAACATTCATTATATATTGCATTTTTGTGTAAATAATACTATTTGAAAGACCAAAATTACAGAATAAAGAAAAGAAAAGAAAAAGAATAAAATACGAAAGGTATTTTATGACCCAAAAACCCCGAGACCAAGTCAAAAATTGAATTGGTTAACAAGGAATAAAGTAGGGAGAGATAAGGGCCAAGAATACAATAAAAACCCAATTCTTTTATTCATTCAATAAAGAATTTTTGGAACCTATTTTATTATTTATTATTTATACATCAAATAAATAAACATTATACACGAAAGTTGTAGATAATAATATATGAAAAAATACTAATTGAGTTTGTACAAAAATAATACACAATGTACTTTTTATACTTTGAATAAGATTCCAAATTCCAAATTCACATATCCATATCTTCCAAATAAAAACTCAAAATGTATCACCTTTAATTATATATAACTTTTAATAAGCTATTTAATGAAGGTGATTTCATATTTTTTGGAGTTAAGGTGTGAAAGTTAGGTTTTGGAGCTCTATTGTACAATACACCCGAATAAAATAGTTATTTTAGTCATTCTTTATCATTTTTATAAACATGTTCATATTAAAACTATGATAAAACAACAAAGAAAATGCCAAATAAAATAACTCTATAAAAATATACGTGCAAAATACCTATGCTAATACCTGTAAATAAATAAAAGGGAATCTTACTCTTTTACTCTTCATTCTTCTATATTTTTACATACTCTTGCAAATATTATTTATATTATACTAAAAATATAAAAATACAATAAAACCAAAAAGAATATTCTAAAATAAACAATATAGTTCAATACATAGATATTTATACTATACTTATACTTATATATATTTCACATATACTTATTTAAGTGTATATATTATATCCTAAAAATATAATAAAAATATATATACCCCTAAAATTAAGTTATAAGTAAATAAAATAATATAATAAAAAAATAAAATATACAAAATAAAAATAAAATAGCCAAAACATAAAGAATATACCTATAAATACACTTAAAAATTAACTTGTAAAAAATAACACCAAACAAAAAAAGAAAAAATATATTAAAATACTGCAAAAAATAATAAACATTTTTTTATTTTGTAATTAAAAATTATTAAAATTATGTACTATTTTTTATTAATTATTTTCAAATAAAATAGCCCCTTTTGTCATGTAGTTGTCTACGTGGACGAATCGGATTCCTGGGACCGTTGACCCCCTGGTCAACTCCCATTCCTCCATCTGACTCCTATCAGAACCTCGAGCAGCTCGCCTTCTCGTAATTTTGCTCGCCAACCCGATGCTCCATTGCCCTCGAGCACTTCATAAGATTTCATCATTGATCTCCCATGATTCATGCGACCCTGTAGATCTGTTGTACATACGACGAATTTCTCCCAAACCGCCCATCAATAATACGCTTAGGTTGTGTATAAATAAAACCTCCGAATTCCCTTTCCAGTTTGGTCACTTTTTCAATCCCTAAGTCCCCTAAACCTTGTTCTAGAGTGTATACTTGTGACAGGTGGAGATCCCCTGAGGTTTGGAACGACTCGCGGAGGAGAAGGTGCACCCACAGTAGTTGCCGTTAACGACCTTGTTCCCTATCTTCGTCGACCTGCATAAGAGCTGATCTTTATTGCTTTTTTGATAGAATTTAACGCATGCTCTTTAATTATGTAATTAGTCTAGTGTTCAAATAATATTTTTAGTGTATAATCGCCACACACGTAGTTCGCCGAAGCTCAGCTCCGGTGAGCCCCAATCATTGCGATCTACTATATTCCGACAATCCACGACCACCTATCCACTTTCCCTTGTGCCTTCTCCACCACCTGAATCCATTTGATCAACCTGGACCCTAGTGGTTCTGCGAATCAAAGTTCCCCTCTGTTGCTGATGATCGAAAATTTCTCACTAATCAATCCGTGTCAGGTAAAAATAATCACTCCGGGTCGTTGCGACCCGGATCGATAGAGATATCGGTCGATCAAGAAAAATATAAGAGTAGACCACCAAATAAAGAGATAAAACAAGAAAAATCCGAAAATAGCAGTCCTGGCTATGAGATTAGCCTGGTGTAGCACCCAGGGTCGGACTTAGGGAGCACGAGTTGGCCTCGCGGCCTATAAAGTAGTTTAAAAAAAAGAAAATAAAAGCAAGTATTTTTGGTGGATTTTTAATTATTTTTATATTTTTTTGGATTTTTAATAATAAAGGAAAATAAGAAAAGACAAATACAAGGCAAGCTCAACAAGTATTTAATCACTCAAAAAGGCTCCAAAAATTCAAATAAAAATATTTTTAAGTTTTTTAGGTTTTTTTAATGTTTTTGGTGAATTTTTCAGATTTTTATAATTTTTATAGAATTTTCTAAAAATCAAAGAAGGCAAAAACAGAAGCAATCTGTCCAACCAGGCTTCAAAATCCCATGAAAAATATCAAATGGGCCTTTTACAGCCTGGAGGTAATTTTTATGAAAAAAGAAACAATAAAGAAAATTCAGAAGATGAGTTTACTATTTTTTGGTTATTCTACAAATTTTTTAGAATTTTATAAGTTTTTAAGGGTTTTTTAATTTTTAAGGTTTTTATATATCCAGAAATAACAAAAAATGTATAGAAAATCAAACACAACAAAATTAACAAAATCTAATTTTTTAGAATTTTTAAAACAGTTTTAATATTTTTTTTATGATTTTCTAATTCAGACAGACACAAAAACCATTGTTTTTGAATTTTTAAAAATATCAAAAATCCTCAAAATTGTACCCAAAAATTAGGGAAATTTTTACACAGTGGCAGGAGGCACATTTCCAAATTTCACGTAATTTGTGTTTGATTTGATATTTTATTTAAATCAAAATAAGGCTCACAGTGCACAGGGACCTAGATGTAAAGAAAACAATTCTTAGGGACCAAACAATAACACGTGTAAAAAGATCAGGGTCCCAACATGCAAAAATCCCACAAAACACGTGTCAGGCACGTGGTTCAGACTCAGAAGGGGAATATTTGCAATTCCTATTTAAAAAGTATCAAACAATAACACGCGAGGAATACAGGATGAAATATGCAAATGACCCAGAATCTCACGTGTCGACGCACGTGGTTACCATACAAAGGGACTAGATTGCAAATAAAGGAAACATGAATGACCAATGTGCAAAATAACCAAAATAAAAACAACTGAGTAAAATATTTACAGGAATGAAAAGTAAATGCAATAAACTATGGGGCTTAAGAGTAACTTACCCCTTATTAAAATGGACGGCAGAAGGGTGGCCACGTGGATGATCCGACGGTGGCTGGAGGCGTACCAACCCTTCGTTGGATCAACGACGAGGAGGATGCCACATGGAGATCGGACGATGGAGGATAGCTGACGCCTCTTCGCTGGATGTGCGGTCACGATCGAACCTCTGATAGATCCGACGGTGGAAAGCTCGCATGGACGGACGATCAGGATCAGAACTGGGGCTGAGGTGTTGATCGGATGGTGGCTGGACGATCTCCAAGAACTCAACGTCGGCGAAGTTCGCCGGCCTAATGTACACGGTGGAGACGTCCTCTGGAGCTGCTGAGGTGGGGAAAAGCTTCGCCTCGCTGGTCCGCAGCTAGTGGATGCCTCCGATGAAGCCGGCCACCACCGGAGTGGCCCGACGACGGCGGAGGAGTGGAGCTGATGTGGCTGAACGTTCAGACCCTCAGATAGGCCTCCTTCGACCTCCAAAATAACACAGACGAGCTCCTTCGTCGAGGGCAAATTGCCTCGGCCAAGTCTGGGGTGAAATGGGCGAGTGTATACGTCGGGGAGACACCCTCCGGAAAGGCGACGGTGGATGAGGGTGAGGGACCTGCTCCGGGGTGAGACAGGGGGGATGGCTCGGTGAAGAAGGTGGAGAGGAGACTGGTGAAGGTGGTGGTTGGGTCTGAATGGGAAATGGATGGACGGAAACGGCTGGCGACGGCGACGGAGCTAAAAGGGCTGAAACCTAAAAATCTAAATCTTAGCTAACCTAAAGACTATCGAAGCTATCTGGCGGTCGAAGTCGACTGTGCTAGAGCTCAGGGAGCTCCGAGGGTCATGGCCTCAAGGGATCGCCGCTTCTCGAGGCTTGGTGCACCTCGCGGCGGCGCACGGCGATGAAGTCGCCGGATCGGTGGTTCCCGGCTGCCCGGGCCTCGCTACAACCCTCCTCCGCGCTGCTGTCACTCTGGCGAAGAAGAGGAGTTCACTGGCGTCGAGGGGGAATGCCAAAGATGGAGTGAAATGGTGGCCGGAGTTGAGCTAAATAGTCCTACAAGTCCGAGAAGAAGGTGACGGGTCCGGCTTGGTGAAGCACGGACCCCTAGGCAAGGAGGCGGGCGAAAGTCTCGGATCCACAGGGAACAATTGGAGCCTGGGGTTTGAGGAAGTTGGTGGCGGATCGTGCGGGGAAAAATGTGAGAAATCGGGTCAGGTGCACAGATCCGCGAGAAGGGGGTCCGCAGAGGAGAGTTGACCGGGGGTCAACATCCCCCGTGGACCAATAGGAATCCAACATTCAATAATTATTTGGAAATTCCATAAAAAATAATAAATGACCGAATTTTGAAAAAGTTAAAACATGAAAAATGTTTATTTATTTTCAAATAATTTTTTGTTATTTTTTTTTGAAATATAAATTAGTATTTACAAAATATTATTATTATATATATGTATATACATATATACATTTTTTTTATTTTTAATTGTTTATTTTTGTACATTTATTCAAATTTTATATTTTACTTATTTATAGAATAAAATGTGGAATAAAAATGTGTTTTTATTTTATTTTTATACTTATTTACATAGGGTAAATAAATACTTTTATTTACATATATACATGGTATATATACAAGGTGGATTTGGATTTTATTTTATTTTATTTCTTTTTATTTTATTTTTATATTTTGATTTTTATTTTATTTATTTAAACCAGGAAATGTGGAATTTGAAATTATTTTTATTAGATTTTAATTATTTATTTACAAGGAGAAATAAAAAGATTAGTTATTTCTATACACATGGTCTATGTACAATGATGATGGAGATTTATTTCTTTTTATTTTTCTTTTTTTTCCCATTTTTATTTTATTTTATATTTACAAATATATACAAATAAATACACACCCAATTTTATTTTTATTAAGAGAAAAATAATTTTATTTATACATAGGTGTATGTACAAACACATGAGCTTCCCTATCTCTCTCTCTACTTGGATTCTTTTGCGGTCAGGCCCATGCTGAGCCCTCCCTTGGGATTAGGTCGCTCAATGTTTATTCTAAATATTTCCCTCTATTTCTTTTATTTCTTTATTCTTTTATTTATGCACAAAAACATGCTAAATAAGCATATTTACACAATGCATGCAATTTGATAAAGTACTCTATTTACATGAATATACATGTGTTTTGCATAGGTTTTGTAGCTAAAATAAAAGAATAAAGAGTGATGAATGGGTATTCATAACCCCCCTATACTTAACTTTGCTAGTCCCTTAGCAAACACTTATTTGAAAAAGAAGTGAAAAAGAAAATGAAAAAGAGGAGAAAATGCATGGATCAATGCTGATTATTAAACTTGCCTTCATTAAATTGAAATATGGAGCTTGGTAAGATCTTTGGATTTTTAATGTATCGGAACCTTATTTAGACTTAGGTTTAAAACGTAACAGCCTCTAAGATCCACTAATCTATAGTCAACACTCCTCAGCAATCCAGATCAGAACAAATCTACATACACAAACCCTGAAGACCATGAATCTTTCCTTGTACAGTGTAAGTGAGGTATAGCTCTCCACCTCAGAAGTAGCAACTTGACAGCCCTCCCCAACAAGGTAACTCTATGACCCTAATCTGGCCACTCTTTCCTCGAGGAGCGGGGTATTCCCTTCTAAGTTAACGTTCAACCGGATCAAGAAGAGGAGGAAGAAGAGAATGGACCATGGCCAGTGTAGCCATGTATTCTTGGGAGCTCAACCAGTGTAGCTAAGTCTCCCTGCTGCAATCTACATAAGATGAAACATTAGTCTCAAGCTTTGCTTATTGCACTATATACATACTCCGGTGGGATTATCATTTTCTATCAGACCCACTACTTTTTGGAGTTATTTTCTTTTTGCATTTTTTTAAAGTGCATCTGTACAACATATTCACAAGGTGCAACATATATACATAAGGAGTTTTTCCTCTTGAGCCAGTAGACTATCCCTCTTTTGAAGCATTATTGCAACCCACAACTCCCGTCGTTAGACCTCATGGCAACCAGACCAAGTTGAGACGCACTTCCTTCACTAAAAGAAGAAGAGAGGTTCCGCCTAGAAGTACTACCCTCAAATGCTACCCCAAGTCAAGGAAGGCTGCCTCCTCACCACCTCATCCGTAGAGAGCTCGGTGTAAAGTGCGGGTTCAAGTCAAGCCATTGTCTATATGAGTCATGTGTGTGTTGTTAAGTGCTCTACTTAGGCTCATTGAGATGACATGTGATCATAACCTAGTGGACTCAAAGAATTAAGTCACCATGGACCTGAAAAGCCTTAACCCTTAGTCCTATAAGGTTCCTCTTATAATTAGGTGGATTAAGATCTTAACCAAGCTCCATTTTCCAATTTAATTCTAGGCTAGTTTAAATGTCAACTATAATCCAGGAAAAACTATACAAGTATTTACAAGATGCTATTTACAAATATTTACACATGTGTAAAATTTTTAAAAAATGCTTTGAAACCATGAATGTATGCATGAATGCAAGTTTTGCAAAATTTTTACACAAATTTACACAAGGTTTTTGCAAACTTTTGATTTTCAAAACATTTTGGAAAAATTTTGTACTATACACATAATTTTGTAAGAAAATATTTACACACTATTTACATAAAAAGTTTTTACAAACATTTTTACAAAAATAATTTGTACAATAGCTATGTAATAAAAGAATGTTTATTTACAAGGAAAAATTTTTAATTTTTATGGATTTTTTGGTTTTTAGCCATTTTTATTTATTAACACACTCACACAAAGTACGGGTTATGGCTAAAGTATATATGAAATATAACACACCCCCCTATACTTAGCTCGAACGATGTCCTCAGAGTCAAGAGCGATGAAGAAGACATAACTCGTGCTTAGTATAGGGAAGTGAAAAGAAAGGCTATATACAAAAACGATTGAAAGAATAGAAAATCAAGAGGAACTTGGCCTTTCCCCCTATACTTAGGATCAAATAATCCTAAGTATAGCAGGCTGTACACAAAGGGAAAGCTGATTGAAGAATGTACAGGGTCTACCCCCCCATACTTAGGGTAAAATATCCCTAAGTATAGGCAGCAAAACAGGGGTAGAAAGACATGAAGAAAACAGAGAAATATATACAAGAAGGTGGGGCATCACTCCCCTTTTACTTAAGGTGAAGAATCCTTAAGTATAGGCAACGACAGAAGTGATGAAACAGAACCGGAGAACAACTCGGTGTTTCCACCCCCCCTATACTTAGGATGAGGTATATCCTAAGTATAGCAAAGATAATCCTATACAAGACCTGGGGTGAAAACAAAAACGGAAGAAAGAAAGATCAAACTAAGACGAAACACGTATATACAGAGGTGCCTCTCAACAAGAGCTAGATTTTAAGCCCCTAGCTGTGCGCAAAGGCTAGGATAATGTTGTGTCAAGGTTCAGGACGGCATCGGTAAGGCGGATGCCGTACTGTCGTCGTAGTCTCGGTATGAGAACCGCGACGAAATACAAAGTGTAAAGAAAGACACCCACGTATGCAATCAGGCGGGTGTCTTCTACTGGCCAAGGATATGGAAGTATGTGATCGGGATCCGGTAGCACAAAAGAAATCGTCGGCTCTGGATCAGACTGGAGTGGAAGAGTAGAGCCGAAGAAATCAAACGTGGAGAAGGATGGATCCGTCATGGAATCCTCCACATCGATCAGTGTCTCAAAAAGGTGTGGATAGTCAAGATCAGGAGACTCCCTAAGAAAACTGATATCCGATGTACAAAGTAGAGACAAGTCAGACAGATCATCGAATATCTCAAGGATCGGCTCATCCTCGCGAGGGTCGTCGAGGTGAGATGACTCAGAATTAGAAGGATCAGAAGACTCGGTTTCGTGTTCCGTCAGATCGGATACACTCTCAGAAGGTGAAACCGAGTACTCATCGTGGGTGGCATCCTCACGCAAATAACCCTCGGGGAGAAGTGCAAGATCAAAGGTGAGAAATAGAGGATCAGGATCTAGAAGGGCATTTGCACTGCTGTCAAGTATCCACTCGGTGCACCAGGCTACGTCATCATCTGAAGTGTGGCTCTCGGCAATCTGGAAGCAGGAGAAGGTACTGGTCAACACCACGGAGGCTGGCACTGCATCTGCGGCTGATCCTCGCTCTGCGACAATACTGGCTACCAACTGGTCCTCAGCAAGTATGTCTGTCTGATCAAAGTGGAGGACAAAAGGCTCGAATATGGGACTATCTGTGTATGGTCTCTCAAAGTGGTGTCCCATATTGACATGTGTCTGCTGGGCTGAGTCATGGTATCTGTCGGACTTCGAGAAGTATCTCTGTAGAAAAGAAGTTGACTCCTACGGGACTGGACACTGAAGTGGCTGAATCAATGGCTGTAAAAGAGTGGGCTCCTCCGGCTCCTGGAGTATCAGAAGATCTGATATCTAAGAATCGTCAACTGAGAACTCTGGGGCTGACTCGAACTCTAGCTGGAAGACCAACGGGAACTCGAGTAGACTCTGGGTCAGAACCTCTGCTATTGCAGTCATCTCCTCTGTGCTCTGTGGTGCTGGAGTGTCCAAGTCCTCGGGCTGGTGTGTAGAAGTTGTATCCTCATGTAATGTGACACACTGCACTAGTACTGCATCATCCTCATGTGTTGTCCCGACAACGACATCTCGTGAAGAAGATCTCTGTGAAAGTAAGCTTGAGATGGTATATAGTAAGTGAATGTCGGAACTGCGGTGTGAACCGTTACATGTGGTAATCACCAGTGCTATCTGCTCTGCGGTCATCCCCCCCCATGGAGATCTCAATAAGGTCTGTATGTGGAAGTCCGTGGTCAGGAAATCTCCTCAAGAGGTCAAGAAACCTCGGCCATGCCTCATGAGTGGCTCTTGGGGTTCTACTGAAAACTCTGTGATCAAAGACCGTATAAACTCTACTCTACGTTGGGGAAAGTATCTCTGTAAAAACTCTGGGCGTAGCTCTCCCCATGTAGTGAATCTCCTCCCCAATCGTCTGTGCCATCTCATGGCTCTGTCCTGAAGCGTGAATGGGAAGGTCCTCAGCATCATCTTCTCCGCAGTGATATCTGAATATATTTGTGCCCTACAAAACTCCTCGAACTCGTACAAGTGAAGATAGGGCTCCTCGTGCGCCTTCCCTGAAAATGTCAGCAGTCTCTGAATAAGATCCAAATCCATAATGAATGGACATAGTGTAGAAGCTGACTGAGCTCCCTGTCCTATCTGCTCCTCCATCAATTTGGCGTAGAATCTATCTGATGATCTCATCTGCTCTCTCTGATCTCGAACGGAGTGCACTCTCAACTCAGCAATGGCATCGTCCGGGTCTCGCATCTGCTCGATATGATATCCACAGACGCCTAGTGCAGCATGCCCAGAGTAAAGAAAGGGACGGGAGGGAGGGAGCGGGATGTTGGTCGGGGATTCGACCTCCCTTGAAGGTGGACTGGACTGATGGTCAGAAGGTGAAGAAGAAGCCACAAGAGTCATCCAGGAGTGAGGGGGATCCATCATCCATGGATAAAAGAGAAGAAGAGAAAGGACTGAAGGGAGGGTGGGTGGGAGAAAGGAATGAGTGGAGAAGAAGATAGATGGGGGAAAGGCAGAAAGGATCTGGAATAACATAAGATGAGAAAGCAAACCCCGAATTCACCTACGCACACAGAGCTGAAGACCGTAAGAGATCGGTCAAATATCTTGTCAATTTTATTTTAGGTGATCAAGTCAGTCTTTCAGAGCGATTATGTGAGCTGATAGGAATCCAATATTCTCAACCGACTGTCCCGAATAAAAGGCCGGTAGTCAGTTAAGAAATCAGATATGGCTCTGCCTAGGATGCGGGTCACTCTCTCGCTCATCCAAACCAAACAAGGAGGGGGTTACTCTCCCCAAGACAGATATTCAAATGAGGTGTCTTTTAGATCAAGTGTGATTAACAGTCCCGATTTTATTGTTTTTCTTTTTATGTAATTTTCAAGAAACGTCTAACGAATTTTCTGATTTACTTTTATTCCTAAGTCCAGAAAATCAAGGGGAGGAAAGCGGAAAAGCTGATGCACGACAAATCAATGATGCATGCACGAGATAAAAGGTATACATGTCTCCAGCAGTCTACATGCAATTATGATCCGCGCATAAATGTGAAACTAATCTATATGAAATTCAGTGCGAGAACCGTCCTAAACAGAAATTTCTATTATCGGGAAGCACGGGTTTATTTGCCTAAGTTCAAGCACGATCTATGGGAACTGATATTCTATTAGGACTTTGGACCTAAAGCTTCCTGGCTCAACGAAATAAAAACCTAAGTCTAAGGGCTCAAGCACGGAAATCCACGTGAAATCAAATAAAAGAAAAATGACAAAAAAACCAAAACAGCGATGGGGTCCCCCGAGCACACTGGTGCTCGGAGAAACAGACCCTGCAAATTCCACAAGTCTGAGAGTTTGGTACCTGTATTATTACAATAATAAATAGTCTACTGAAAAAGAAACCTAATCTAAACTACACTATTCCGCAGCTATTTCGCGGTTCCTGCACTTCGGCTCGCTCCTCGCGCTCTCCTGCGGCTTCGTACAGAAGGAAGCCGCCTCCGAGTCCCGCGGTTGCTTCGGCTTCCAAAGAAGCCACCTCGATCCTCGGGCCCTCACAAGAAACAAAACAAAGTGATCGACTACTAAGCCGGCTCCCCGGCAACGGCGCCATTCTCATGACCGAAAATTTCTCACTAATCAATCCGGGTCAAGTAAAAATAATCACTCTCGGGTCGTTGCGACCTGGATCGATAGAGATATCGGTCGATCAAGAAAAATATAAGAGCAGACCACCAAATAAAGAGATAAAACAAGAAAATCAGAAAATAGCGGTCCTGGCTATGAGATTAGACTGGTGTAGCACCCAGATCGGACTCAGGGAGCACGAGTTGGCCTCGCGGCCTACGAAGTAGTCTAACAATTAAAGAAAATAAAAGCAAGTATATTTGGTGGATTTTTATTTATTTTTATATTTTTTGGATTTATAATAATAAAGGAAAATAAGAAAAGGAAAATACAAGGCAAGCTCAACAAATTATTTAATCATTCAAAAAGGCTCCATTAATACAGAAGCAATCTGTCCAGCCAGGCTTCAAAGTCCCATGAAAAATATCAAATGGGTCTTTTACAGCCTGGAGGTAAGTTTTATGAAAAATAGAAACAACAAAGAAAATACAGAAGAAGAGTTAACTATTTTTTGGTTTTTCTACAACTTTTTTAGAATTTTTATAAGTTTTTAAGGAATTTTTAATTTTTAACGTTTTTATATATCCAAAAATAACCAAAAACGCACAAAAAATCGAACACAACAAAATTAACAAAACCTATTTTTTTTAGAATTTTTAAAATATTTTTATTATTTTTCTATTATTTTCTAATTCAGACAAACATAAAAACAACTGTTTTTGAATTTTTAAAAATATCAAAAAGCCTCAAAATTGTACCCAAAAATTAGGGAAATTTTTACACAATGGCAGGAGCCAGTGTCCAAATTTCATGCAATTTGGGTTTGATTTGATATTTTATTTAAATCAAAATAAGGCCCACAGTGCATAGGGACGTAGATGTAAAGAAAACAATTATTAGGGACCAAACAATAATACGTGTAAAAAGCTCAGGATCCCAACATGCAAAAATCCCACAAAACACGTGCCAGGCACGTGGTTCAGACTCATAGGGATATATTTGCAATTCCTATTTAAGAAGTATCAAACAATAACACGCAAGGAATACAAGATGAAATATGCAAATGACACAGAATCTCACGTGTCGATGCGCGTGGTTACCATATACAGGGACTACATTGCAAATAAAGGAAACATGAAGGTCCAATATGCAAAATAACCAAAATATAAACAACTAAGTAAAATATTTACATGACTGAAAAGTAAATGCAATAAACTAAGGGGCCTAAGAGTAAATTACCCCTTATTAAAATGGACGGCAGAAGGGTGGCCACGTGGATGATCCGACGGTGGCTGGAGGCGTGCCAACCCTTCACTGGATCAACGGCGAGGAGGACGCCACGTGGAGATCGGACGATGAAGGATAGCTGGCGCCTCTTCGTTGGATGTGTGGTCACGATCGAACCTCTGAGAGATCCGACGGTGGAAAGCTCGCGTGGACGGATGGTCAAGATCAGAACTGGGGCTGAGGTGTGGATCGGACGGTGGCTGGATGATCTCCAAGAACTCGACGCCGGCGAAGTTCGTCGGCCTAATGTACGCGGTGGAGACGTCTTCTGGAGCTGCTGAGGGGGGGGGGGAGCTTCGCCTCGCTGGTCCGCAGCTAGTGGATGCCTCCGATGAGGTCGGCGACCACCGGAGTGGCCCGACGACGGCGGAGGAGTGGAGTTGCTATGGCTGAACGTTCGGACCCTCAGATGGGCCTCCTTCGACCTGCAAAACAACACATACGAGCTCCTTGGTCGAGGGAAAATTGCCTCGGCCAAATCAGGGGTGAAATGGGCGAGTATATGTGTCGGGGCGACACCCTTCGGCGAGGCGACGACAGAGGAGGGTGAGGGACCTGCTCTGGGGCAAGACAGGGGGGATGGCTGGGTGAAGAAGGTGGAGAGGAGACTGGTGAAGGTGGTGGTAGGGTCGGAATGGGAAATGGATGGACGGAAATGGCTGGCGACGACGACGGAGCTAAAAGGGCTGAAACCTAAAAATTTAAATCTAAGCTAACCTAAAGACTATCGAAGCTACCTGGAGGTCGAAGTCGACTGTGCTGGATCTCAGGGAGCTCCGGGGGTCATGGCCTCAAGGGTTCGTCGCTTCCCTAGGCTTGGCGCACCTCGCGGCGGCGCACGGCGATGAAGTCGCCCGATCGATGGTTCCCGGCTTCCCGGGCCTCGCTGCTACCCTCCTCCGCACTGCTGTCACTCTGGCGAAGAAGAGGAGTTCACTGGCATCTTGGGGGAATGCCAAAGATGGTGTGAAATGGCGGCCGGAGTTGAGCTAAATAGTCCTACAGGTCCGAGAAGAAGGTGACGGGTCCGGCTTGGTGAAGCATGGACCCCTAGGCAAGGAGGCGGGCGAAGGTCTCGGATCCACAGGGAACAATTGGAGCCCGGGGTTTGAGGAAGTGGGTGGCAGATCGTGCAGGGAAAAATGTGAGAAATTGGGTCAGGCGCACAGATTAGCGAGAAGGGGGTCCGCGGGGGAGAGTTGACCGGGGGTCAACATCCCCCTTGTACCAATAGGAATCCAGCATTCAATAATTATTTGGAAATTCCATAAAAATAAGAAACGACTGAATTTCGAAAAAGTTAAAACATGAAAAATGTTTATTAATTTTCAAATATTTTTTTAATGATTTTTATTTATTTTTTTGAAATATAAATTAGGTATCTATAAAATATTATTATATATAGGTATAAACATATATACATTTTTTTATTTTTATTTTAGTTATTTATTTTTGTACATTTGTTCCAATTTTATATTTTTTTAATTTATAGAATAAAATATGGAATAAATGTGTGTTTTTATTTTATTTTTATTACTTATTTACGTAGGGTAAATAAATACTTTTATTTACATATATACATGGTATATATATAAGGTGGATTTGGATTTTATTTTATTTCTTTTTATTTTATTTTTATTTTTATGATTTTTATTTTATTTATTTACACCTTAAATGTGGAATTTGAAAATATTTTTATTAGATTTTAATTATTTTTTTACAAGCAGAAATAAAAAGATATGTTATTTCTATACACATGATCTTTGTACAATGATGAAGAAATTTTATTTCTTTTTATTTTTCTTTTATTTTTTCCATTTTTATTTTAATTTTATATTTACAAATATATACAAATAAATACACGCCCATTTTTATTTTTAGTAAGAGGAAAATAATTTTATTTATACATAGGTGTATGTACAAACACATGAGCTTCCCTATCTCTCTCTATTTGGATTCTTTTGCGGTGAGGCCCATGCTGAGCCCTCCCTTGGGACTAGGTCGATCAATATTTATTCTAAATATTTCCCTCTTTTTCTTTTATTTCTTTATTCTTTTATTTATGCACAAGAACATGCTAAATATGCATATTTACACAATGCATGCAATTTGATAAATTATTTTATTTACATGAATATACATGTGTTTTGCATAGGTTTTATAGCTAAAATAAAAGAATAAATAGTGATGAATGGGTATTCATCAGCTGCCTCTCCAGAAACCTCACTACTACCTTCGTACAACCATCGATTCCACCCAATAAAATCCTGGAGTTCTTCACCTTCATATTGCGTTGCTCTTTAGCACCTTTGCAGGACTGGAAGGGGGGTCTATGAGCCCCAATCGAGGCTAGTTAACAGGATTCAGGTACCCAAGAGCTCTAGGCATCCATCGATGAGGACCGGATGCAATTGAGCCTGCAAACATCTGTGGATCGAATCTAGGATAGTCACAGGCCCTTTAACAACGATATAAGAGGCCGGAGGAGCTAGATTTGGCTGATCGCGGTTCATCCAGCTCATGTTCTTCCCATGTTCTTCCATCATGTCTTTGAGTCGTCGATCAAGACCAGGCGTCAGGAGTAGGCATCGTTGGATGGGCTCTACAGTCAGCCATCAGATCTCATCCGAGATCTGATCTCAGCCATTCAACATGAAGCGTCATCGGAAAAATTGAGTCGTCTACGTAGATAAGTGGGGAACATCGCGTCGTCAAATCGTGCGCCTATGTGGGGTAATTTACACATCTTCCCCCACCCTTTTTTGTTTTAGTTATTAATCTTGTAAATAAAGTAGACAACGTAAATAAAATGGTGATTTTGTATTCGAGACCCTTGTATTTTTTGCATATTCCATTTAGGTCCATGCCAGGTCACCTCATGCGTCATCTCAAGTGAGGTGGCCATTTTGCAAGGAAGCCCTTACTACATTCTGTATTTATATTAGGTCCATTAAATTTCAATACGTTGGGAAAATTGCAGTAATGCCCTTAATGTTTATTTTATTTGTAATTAAGCCCTTTCCAGTTTATGAATTTTTGTGCTTGCATTTCATTTATTAAAAATACCTCCCATGCTCTGAAAATTATGCAAAAATAGGGTTAGATGCATGCTAACATGTATTTTCACATCCCAATATTATTTTAGCATTTTTTACTTTTAACTATTTATTAAAAATTAAATGAGCATGTTTTTGTCATAGTTTGTGTTATAAAATACCAATAAATAGAAAAATGCTTTGAAAAATTCTAAAAAACATATATTGTATATTTTTCTATTTTTTAACTCCGATGAAAAATCCCTAAAAATATAAAAAGACTTAAAATAAAAATGTTCCAAATCCAACAAAAATATTAAAAATAACCAAAAAATCCAAAAATATGTTTTTCTATTACTAGATTTTTATTATATTTTTATCTACTTCTAAAGTTGATTTGAAGGGTTTTGGAGTTAATTTTGATATTTTTCATCTTCATTTAAGTTTTAGATATTTATTTAATACTTGATTTATTGTACTTTTGACTTTAAAAATATATTAAAATTATAAAAATTCATTAAAAACTCACAAAATAGAAAAAATATTTCAAACCTAAAAAAATTAACTCTATATTTTTTAGTTATTTTTAGTTATATGTATATCTATATTATCTATTACTGAATGTATGGTCTATTATATTCCATATTACTTTTTTAAAAGAAAAGCTATATAAAAAATCTAAAAATCTAAAAAGAAAATATAAAAATATAAAATTCAAAATAAAATTTAAAAATATAAACAAAAAGAAAAACAATATAAAATTAACAACCCACAAAAATGTAGAATGAAGGACATGTTTGTACATAAAACACTTTGATTAATAAGAATCATAGCTACATGTTTTTCTCTCTATGGTTCGACCTCTACGTGCTTGCTTGTTATACCTTATGTATTGTAGAGATTAATAAATTTTGAATCTCATTTTGTGCTATTCCTTGCATGGTTTATTTGTGGGTTGATTATTGATTGAACTGGATTTTCTGAGAGGTCAATGCACAAACTGTGGTTTCGCCTTGTGAAATCGTACGACCCTGGCAAAATCCCACTCATCACATACCCAATTATTTGTATATACTGATTAATATATCATTTTTTTGCAGAATGTTTGAAAAATAGTTTGAAAAACCTTATGCAAAATCTTTTAGAAAAAATTTGGAAAATGTTTTGTTAAATATTTTGGACCTTTATAAAATGTTTTGTTTGTAAAAAATTCTTTTATTTGTCTAAAATAATAAACATTTTGAAAATAAAATGTTTTTTGAAAAATGGTTGCGAAAATAGTTTGAAAATTCTATCTATACTATTTGAAAGATCTTTGCAAAATGATTTTCAAATTTTGTAAAATGTTTGAAAAAAATGTGTCAAAATAATTTTCAAAACAAAGTTTCCAAAGTTTTTGTAATATATTTCCAAATTATTTTTGAGGATTGGGTACATAATAAAAAATCTTTATATAACTTGTATAAAACTCTAAATTCTTAAAAACTCAAATCATGTGAATAGAAGTAGCTTCCCTGTGTAAATATATGTACCTATTTTTCTTTGCAAAAACGTTTTTTTGAAAAATACCTAAAAATTTGAAAAATAAAAAATCCCAAAAACATTCGCAAACTCTTTTTGAAAATCTCATGAAAATTTGCAAATCCTTTCTAAAATGTCCATTAAAAGTTCAAAATCAGAAAACTGCATTGCAAAAAAGAAAACATTGCATTGTGCATATCATTTGCATTTTTGAGATTAAGTTTGATAATTGAACAATTCTAAATAAAATTTGAAGATTGGAGCTTGGTTGGACCTTAAATATACTTAATCACAGGAACCTTATAGGAACTGGAATTGAGGTACTTCAGGTCTAGTAGAACTAATTCTTTGAGATCACGAGACTTGATTAAATGTCACCTTGACTACCTAAGTAGAGTATTTCGGAGCACACACATGACTCTTTTTGATAATGACCTAGCTTGTACACATGTACTTTACACTTTGCTCACCTCAGTTGAAGTGGTAGTGGGCGGGATTTGCAGGCATGATATACAAGTCATTGGAAACATTGGTAGTCACACATTTGTGACCATTGTACCCCAACCCGATCCAATGGCGACGAGGTCTAAAGATAGAAGTTGTGGTGTTGCAATAATGATTGGCTTAACAAGAAAAAGTGAAGATTATGGAAAGATCCTTAAGTTCATCACGAAAGCATGAGGATCACATCATATGTGATCGAGAGCGACTAATCGTACTAGTAGCTCGGGGCAGTGGAATTTAAAAAAAATAATCTGATGAAACCACATGATCAAAGAACACTTCTCTGATCATTTCACATAAACCACAAATAAGTATTAGATTTACCTCTTAAAGCATGGCTGTGATCGAGTCTCTAAATGAAGAGACCTCCCGACTCATGTCGATCTGACGGAGGAGACGCTTGCGAGCGTGTTTATGAGATGTGTGCTCCTTGCAATCCATGTTAATAATCCAAGCAACGAATCTCCTGATCTTGTCTCACGAGATCAAACGTCTTCTTCACGAGTGAGGCACACCGAAAGAGATGGAGATTCTCAAGTACTCGAAGCACAACTTCGATGCGACGATAGAGGCGACCTTCTCCCTAGTGTATGGTGGAAGGCCATCCAATGAGAGAGAGAGAGGAGGTGCGTGCCTTGAGAATGTGTGAGAGAGAAGAACAATTGTTGTTGTTCTTGTTATGAGTTGAAGGGCAAGGGGTGCCTCTTCTTATATAGTATTTTGGAAATCCAAATAAATGGATTAGATCATCATATGTGATCTGTTCAATGGTCGTGATTTTGTTGTCAAAAGCCAATAACAATCATCCAAATTAATTATCCTTGGGTTAATTGGAAAGAGATTGCCAACAACCATCCAATGGGGGGACGACTTCCCAATCCCGATTGGACTTGGTGGCCATCCACCAACTTTTGGTGGATGGCAGTCTTTTTCTAATAAGATTATATTATCTCATTTCCAATATAATTAATTTACAATGATAATTCGCAATTATCATGAGAAGATTGCAATCATGTCATTGGAATGTGAATTACATTCACAACCCAAAATGAAATGTAAATTATAATTTCAATTAATTATCTAATGTGAATGCAATTCACATAAATAATTAAAAAAAATACAAATAACAAAAAGTCTATCTCTAATATATTATTAATCACATTTATAATATATATATTAATAATTTGGATAGTGCTATCCACATTATTCATAATCATGATAATTAAATATCATATAATCATCTTGGATCTCTACTCTCATGTGCCCAGGAAATATGAATCACATTCACATTATTAACATCTTTGATAATTAAATCTTATTTAATTATCTTAGATTACTCTCCATATAATATGAATCAAATTCATATTATTCATGATAATTAAATCACATTTAATTATCAATTTTCTCAATGCTCGGATGCATATATCAACAGTGAAATTATCCTTGAACTCTTTCAAGGATAATGTGCTTTCTCCACAGATACTTGGAAATAAGGACATGGCGATTCTATTGTTCCACGTATAGTGACTTGGATATTGATATCAAATCTCAAATGCAGATCTTGCATTCCTCTCATAGATGCTTGAACAAATCAAGACCGCAAATATAATCTTCTAATAGCATCTGAATCACATTCAGATCAAGGTCCAACATTTGGACCAAGATCAGATCACTTCTCTACCGAAAGGAGTCACTAAATTCAAGACCTTTTTAATCACTCCCTCGGAATGGAAGCGCCATGGTTATACAATCGTTTATGATCGCATCACTCTCAGGTATTCCCAATACTTGTACATCCTACATACTAGAAGTCCCAGATTAAACACAAAGTTTAAGATCTATTTAGACTATCTCCTTCAGGGTGTTTATTATTAAGTTTCTCAATCAATCATTGGGAGCTGGTATTGACCATATACTTTCCAAAGGCATATATAATACCTAGGTATTGAGTATATACTTTCATATGTCAAACCTACAAATTTAGTCCAGCTTCCAAAGTGAGATGACTGTGCATGAAATTTGATCCTTCCCAATATCTCATGAGTGAGCTCTTGTCTTCCAAATCTGTAAATGAACCTGTATGATCCCTTTGAGAGATCGTTTTTTCATATGCCCTTGAATGCACACCAACGTTCAAGTGTGTAGACCTTGATCAGGTCACCAACCTATTGGTCTGCCAAATGTACATACTCAGACATAATCTGTCTTTGGTTAGAGGATGCGGTTAGAGGATGTGGTCCTATATCTTGATAGCATACGACATAGGTCTTTGTTTATCTCAATATCGTTAAGTCAACTCCTTGTCCTAACGTATCTAACACATCCTAATCTCTATTCCTATGTAGAGGACCTACATCAAGATGTCGGTTAGATATTGGCCTTTAGAGAAAGGACTGCCATCTCCTTCTCAGGCTGGAGATCATCTCTTAATAATCATTTGGCTGTGCTTGATGAGTCCTCAATCTAACTCATTAGATATTCATCCAAGCACCATCCTATATGATTTAAAAATTGAATCAACAGTTGTATGATCATTAAGAAGGCCATGGTACATTGATGAACCTTGGTTTCATCATGCTAATTTTCCTATATTTATCCCCTAGCGGTTTTTGATGTATCCAATTTCGCCCGACTGCAATGACATTAGAAGCTTAATTCCACATTTTCAAATGGAGAAATTTTGGGTTTGTCATACATTACCCTAATTGTACTAAGGTACCTATTATGTAAATTAGTTATTCTTCATTTCAGACCAGGGAATGATATTTTAAATAACATATATTGCATAATGGTTCGTCGTGGGCTCACATGTCCAGCAATCTCCCACTAGCCCAAAGAGCCTTTAATGGGCTAATCTTTAAATGCAAACTCATGTGACAATCATAGGCTATTAGAAAAATATCTAGGTAAGTTGATCAATCACTTTGTTCCCAAGAGACTATGCCAAGTCCTTTTACGACACTTCCATATCCCCTAGTAACAGCGCTCCCATCCACCGTGAATGTCGCATCTTATGCAATCAATACTCAATATTGTCAGTTATAGTGTCCTTGACACTGCAACTCAATAATTATTATAACCAGTATTTCCATTATCCTCATTAGAATACCCCTATTCCTTGAGATCTCTATCTGTTAAGGTATCTGCAGTTAAGACCTTTTAGATCATTATCTATAAAGTCCTAAGTTCTTGAAAATAGGACTTTGAGATCACTATCTCAAAAAGTCTTGTCATCTTTGAAGATGTTGTTATTACTGCAATCAAAGGTTTTAACTCCATAGTAGGATTAATAATAGTTTACTACTCCCATTGCATGGTAGACATCTGGTTTTTGTACACATCTAGAATACACTGAGCTTCCCTTTAGACATGTCAGTACCATATCTTTCCCTCAAGATATGGTACCGACCTATCTAAAGGGATAACACCTCAAAGAGTTGAGGATGTGAATACCAAAGCTACATGCCCAAAGCCGATACGCAAGGGCATGTAGCTTTGGTATTCACATCCTCAACTCTTTGAGGTGCTATCCCATTAGATAGGTCAGTACCATATCTTGAGGGAAAGAATCCTTTCTTGGAATTTTCCAGAAATAGAAATGTCCAAGGTGTACCACTAGTGTGACGTTCACAATTCCCTCTTTTCTTTGCTTCTGAACAACTTCTGAACTAAGATCTAAGAGGTATCCTTGAGATCATATCTCAAGGAATGGGATACCCATACAATAAAATACTTATTATCATCCTTATATCATTCCAAATGATTAGGATATAATCTACATTTAGCACGATAAACACAATGACACTCCCACTAATCTTCACACGGTTCATCAATATTCAATCTGAAATCATAACCTTTATAATTTCATCAAATCAGATGTTCCAACTACAAGAAGCTTATTTGAGTCCACATATGGAGTTATTTAGCTTGCACACCTTGCCTTCCTCAACTATGAAACCCTGGGGCTACTTCATATGAATATCCTCGGAGAGGTATTCGTAGATGAATGCAATCTTGTCTCACATCTTGTATATAGCAAAGTCAAGTTGTGTAGTTATAGTTAGCAATATTCTGATGGATTCAAGCATGGTCATAGAAGAGTAAGTCTCATTTCAAGCGATGTCTTCTCTTTCGTGTGTAGCTCATGACTACGAGCCGTGCTTTGAAGGTTTCTACCTTCTCATCAGGTTCCCTCTTGTACTTGAAGATCCATTTACACCTTAATGGCTTTTAACAATATAGGTGGATCCTTGAGGGTCCATATACAACACTTGTATATGAAGTATACTTTAGACTTTATTGCTAACATCCATCTTTCTATGTCATGATATTCAGAAGCTTCATCACATGAAGTAAGATCATTGTCAGACTTAACCGACACATGGAATCCATCCTCAAACTCATTTGAAGAGGTATGAGTGTTTCATCTTTAATTATCCAATTAGTTTCCGATTTCAGGAGCCTCATTATCTTCTCACGATTAATTGATTTCCTTCAGTTCGTTTTCATCTTGATTCTCAAGAGAGTCATCCTCCTAGAATCATATCCTTAGAGATGAAATCGTTTAATTATCTCAAGGTCATAAAGTAGGAATCCAATACCATCCTTTATTTTCCGAATGAAGTAGCACTCTCTGGTGATAGATTCTAGCTTACATGCATGGAACCTATTAAGGATATATATTGTAGTCTCTACTACATATATACCTTGGAAGCTAAGAGGTAATTATGCTAATATTCGTCATTGATCAAATCGCCACACATGATCCAATTGTGTCACCCTACAACTATGTTGAGTTTAGGTGTGTTAGGAGGAGTTAGAAAAAAATATATTCCTTTCTCCATGAGGTATTCCATGAATTCGTCTAATAGGTACTTGCTACCTAGGTAAGATCAAATTCATTTCATATTCCTTAAAACTTTGGTTTCAAACCAAATTTGTGGAATTCTTTGAACATTTCAAAGCTTTCTAAGGTAAAGTGAAGAAATCTCATTTCACAAATATTCATCAAATGATATCACATATAATTAATGTTCATTATGATAGAAATTTTCCACATACATAATATGTATAAGATCTTAAATACATTGACATCTTACATCATTCTCATGGAAGGGTGCATTGGACATTTTATGTTGAATACAATATTCACAAATATGTAAGATTTGAAATTTAAGGCTTTCTAAAGTTTCATCTCTTACTAGTCCATTGATCTCATTAACAAACATATGCCCAAGGCTTGATGCCAGATCATTGTCAAATGATGTCCATCCTCCTATTAATACTAAAAGGTTTAACTTCGAGTATTAGAAATGTTTATGAACCATTCATTAATTTTCTAATTTACTAGAGTCCTCCAAATGTCAGATTACTATCTGAAGTATATCCATCATAACTCATTATTCCAGAATTCATGTTTATTTCCAACATTTAGAATTAAACAATGAGTGTACTCTAATATCTGGTTCCTAGAGACATTAAGACTAAGGGCTCTAGCACTGAAAATATGAAGTCTATCAATCCAATAGAGATTGTTGCAACAATTGCATCAATATCAATGTGGATGACTATTAAACCTTACGATAAAATTTTCTAGTCTTCTAAAACATATGCAACTAATTGCAAGTGTTATTAGAAAATTGAGTTACAATTATCAGACTTCGATCTTATCTAATAAGTCAATTTCAGTGATGATATGTTGATATAGATTACTCTGATTCCTTATACGAGTCCTTCTCGAAGGATCCTAGATAGTCTAGGTAGCCATACTATCAATACATCGGCTTGTTGTAGTATTGCCATTTTTCCAACTTTTTGGATGTCATATGGAAGTCCCAGAAGTACAATCAACTCTTTGACTTTCCTTCTAACTTGGGTCAGACCCATGCTTCCATGGTGTTCTCTTCATCTATAAACAACCATTGCTTAAGATAAAGGAACTCTTACATTGAAAATGCCCACAAGGGACTTTAATATAAGAGTACTTCAACATTTATAAATGCTTCGTCCAATTCATACAATATGAATATTATGAAGCATCGTAAAAGACTTGAGTTTAGATAGTAGAATGATGACACTCATCATATCTACATCCATCTCAACTCTTAAAGACATAGATTCAGACAGGTACTCAAACATTTTGAATACATCATCTCTTATAGAGCCACTATTTTGCATGATGCAGTGAACCATATCACTCATGAATAATTGTCGAGAGCACATATGTTCGCCAGAACATCTTCTTCGGTTTTTAAAAGGATTATTGAGAATTGTGATCGTCATCGACATGTCACTTCCAAAGTACATTAGATGATAGATCAAGATTATAGAGACACACAAACCCTAGGTTTGTAGTCCTATTGTCTATTTAATTGTCATTCCTTATTTTTATGTGGAAACTTGCACCTTGCAACCACATACATTATGTGTCCAATTGCAAATACAATATCTTCATCATGAATCCAATTCATGAGAATATATCGTTATTTTTTAGTATAGTATAGAGTGGGTTGAATGAAGATTATCTGAAATAAGATAATTAGCATAAATATGTATTTTATGATTTAGTAATTTTTATATCAAAGTTGTGTTGCCTTGTCAACACTGAAAGTTCATTCCCTTAATCACTTTCAATGTAAGAGATATACTTACCACTATATCTCAAGCAAGATCTGGGATCTTATTTCTTATGTTTATCACATCCCAATAATATGAGAACATGTAAGTCAGATACAAAGAAACGAGAACACATTCTGCCTTGCAAGTCCAACTTGCATTCCCAATTCGATTTTTAACACCCGGGCCCACCACCCCTAAGGTGATGTTGACCCGTCGTTAATTGAAACAACCGTCAACATGATTAGAACTCTCCATTTGCAATCCAATATTGCCCCAATAATATGAGGACCCGATATTGGGGTCACTACGCATGTGTCCTTACTCTTTCGAGAAGCAAAGAGATATACTTACCACTATATCTCAAGCAAGATCTGGGATCTCATTTCTTATGTTTATCACATCCCAATAATAT
Organism: Ottelia alismoides; assembly: GCA_037367405.1. Taxonomy (NCBI): domain Eukaryota; kingdom Viridiplantae; phylum Streptophyta; class Magnoliopsida; order Alismatales; family Hydrocharitaceae; genus Ottelia; species Ottelia alismoides. The sequence continues at coordinate 638,367 of JAZKJV010011279.1, read as the reverse complement.
GAGAACATGTAACTCAGATACAAAGAAACGAGAACACATTCTGCCTTGCAAGTCCAACTTTCATTCCCAATTCGATTTTTAACACCCGGGCCCACCACCCCTAAGGTGATGTTGACCCGTCGTTAATTGAAACAACCGTCAACATGATTAGAACTCTCCATTTGCAATCCAATATTGCCCCAATAATATGAGGACCCGATATTGGGGTCACTACGCATGTGTCCTTACTCTTTCGAGAAGCAAAGAGTCTGATACATATGCGCTTGTATGATGAAGCTGTCACTTCGGACAGGCGTCTCCTATATACAATCCCTGGGGATTGAACCCTTTACCTAGACAAAGCATTTTTCTTATAAGCCCTTGCAAATTTTTGTATTTCATTTTAATATTAAAACTTTTATTTGCAGTTATAAAATTTTGGGAAATTTGTAGAAAGACCCTTGCTTTTATTTTTATTTGCAAATACGTCCCTGCTAGTTCATTAATTTTTGTAGTTGTATTTCGATTTATTAAAAATACATATGTGCTCCAATTTTTTTCAAAAAATAAGGTTAAGTGCATGTTAGCATCTAGTTTTATGTCATATTTTTGGATTTTGATTTTAGACATTTTTAATACTTATTAAGAATTAAGAGAGCATGTTTTTTTCTTGTTTGACTTATAAAATACAAAAAAATACAAAAATATTTTGAAAAATTCTCAATTTTTTTTGTTTATTTTAATACTTTCAAAATCCTGACCAAAAATTCCTAAAATTTTAAAAAAAGGAATTAGGGAAAAATTAAAAGCATCAAAATCCTCTATAAAAATATAAAAAACTATCGAAAACTCTAAAAATACCTTTATCTTTTTTTGTAATTTTCTTTATATTATTTACCATTAACTTAAAATAGTTTTTGATTTTTTTTATTTAGTATTTTTAATTAATAAAACACTTTTTTATGCATTAATTTGCCCAATCTACCGTTTCCTTCATGTGTTCGACACTCTACATACTTGCACTAAGCACACTTTTGGTAGAGTTAAATCGAATAAACTTTAACTCCACACATTTATTTTCATTGCCGTATTTATTTGTGGTTTAATTGCTGAATTAGTCCGAGGTTCTCATTGGTTGCTTTGGCGACTGTGTTCTCGTCATGTGTGTAAGACAAATCGATAAAATCACTGGATTTTCACACCCTCGAATAGGAAGTGCATCCACTCCCTCCATACACCAACTCCCATCCATATCCTATGATCATCTACAAAAACCTAGCCCTGAATGGTGCAACCGCATCCCTTCGTGTCCCATCATCCTCGAAAAACCATCCAATTGCATCTTCTCCCTCTAATTACATCCCTAGAGCCTCTCTCACCATATCTCGTCTAAATATATGCCATATACCAAAAATAATAACGCTCTGCACAAACTGCCAATCAAACTTTGTAATTCCTTCCCCACCCTCGACCATCTCTCTTCCTCTAAGTGCCTCTAGATTTGACATACCAAGTGTTTTTTGCCTTTCCAAATCATTCAATTCTCGTATAGAAAAAGTCAGCTACAACTCAAGCTCTTTCTTATATTTCAAACCAGAACCCATGTTGTCCACCTAACTCGACCAAAACCATACTGGCCAACAAAGATGTAAGTGCAATACTCCCTCAACAATGATTCTCAAAGATTTTGTGCACGAAAACCTCGTAGCTGGTGCCTCCACCTCCAAATGACCACGACCCCCTACCTCAAGGAATTCCTTATATTTGTGTCGATACCATTTGTTTACTCGAGAAAACATGTCTAGAGTTCCATACAAGGGTGGAACCCTAATCGTGTGTTGATCGATTCTCGACAGCAAGTAAATAACAAAAAAGATTATTAATTATTTATTATTATATTTTTGGTGTTTTTGTAATTTTAAGTCTTTTCATTTTGAAAATTTTTAATTTAGAAGTTTAAAAATAAAATCTAAAATATTATAAATAATAAATATACTACATAGATAATATACAAAAAATATATGTTTTGGATTTTATAATAATATATATAATCTCAAAATAAAATAAATAAAAAGATTTTGGTTTTAAGGATTTTTTTTTTATTTTTGGTGATATTTGGGGGATTTTCTTTATTTCTTGGATTTTTTAAATATATAAGTAAACCAAATAGTGAATATGCAAATTCAGTGGCCGTGTTTAGGATTTAATAAATATCTATAAATGTCAAAATAAATAAATTATTTTTATTATATTCTATATATCAAAAGGAAATTCATAAATAAAGAATAATATTTTTTGTTTTTCTAGAATTTTTACAAAATTTTATAAGTTTTCTGATTTTTGTGTCTTTAGAAGTTTTCTTTTAAATTTTAGAAAACTCATGGAAAGAAGATAAACTATAACTAAATACACATACAGGAAATATTTTTGTTATTTTTCAAAATATTTTGTAATTTTAATGGTTTTTTGAATTGCTAATAAGAGAAAGTGTAATGTTTTTAATTTTTAAATAGGATTTTTTAAAATGCCTTGCAAAAATCATATGTGATAAAATAGGATTTCAAGCACTTAATATAATTTTCCTATAAAATTTGGATGCAAAATGTTATTTTTATAAAATATAATACAATCATGAATTTAAATCAACCATAAAAGGACTAAAATGTAATTTCTAAGAATTATTAATTTAGGTCATAACATTCAAAAAAATCCCTGGGTTAATTACATAAAATGCCCAAATAATATTCAATTTAATAAGCACGGGCAGAGGTATTTTTGCAAATAAATTAAGTTCCAAGTGCTCATATGTAATTTATTTAAAAATATTACAATTATTCTTTAATTTATAGGATCCAATCAAAAGAGCCAGACCTAGAGGGTGTTGGTTGTAAAAAGACTATGTGCCTCATGTGTATGGGCATGTGGGTTGACCTAGAACTGGACCTAAATGCAAATATGATAAATATGCAGTTGTTCAGTGCAAATATTATATAACTTTCACCACTACCAATGAAAGTTTTAATATCAAAATTAAAATATAAAAGGAAGTGGGTTCAACTAGCAAAATAACCAATCTCACGTATGAGCGAATAGCTACATCACTTCACTTATCCACTTGGCAAGCTGAGGTGCATCAATGTTACTTCTTAGATAGAGGGCCAAGATCAGATCTCAGTTACGATTAGATGGTAGTGGATCTCATCATTGTATGGTCGCTGCTTCACTTGGGCTTCGTCCTTGTTCTAAGGAAATCGAGGGGATCTCAAAGAACAACCGAAGAACTTAGCTTGGATGAACTTCGACCGGCCTCAGCTCCTCAATCCGGTGGTCACTTTTGCTACTGATATGCTCTAGAGGCTCCTGGAAGGGTTCCACAACCATTGGAGATCTCAAAATTTTCCAAAACACTTCGTTGGAGACATGAAGGCTCGAGGAAGAACGACATGTTTCTAGACCTTCCATGTGACCTGCTAAGTACCAAATGGAGCCTTGAAGTGCCATGTTGTTGTTCGTGAAAATTTGAGGATTGCAAAATTATAGATAAAAAAAGAGTATCGTTGTTGTCCCCAAAATCCCGTGACAACCAAAAATTTTTTTATTTCGCTACTTATTAACCTGTATAGCGGATAGTGTCGAACTCAGGGAGGCTACAAATACAGAGGGTTATTCAATTAATCAAGAAATAATTAAGAGAAAATAGGAATCTCAAAGAACAACTATCCTTGGTTTTTGTGATTTTTTTAATCTTTTTATTTTTTTTTAAATATTTTATTTCTATTTTTTATTTTCTGATTTTCAAATTTTTAGTGATTTTGATTTTTGCATTTTTTTAATTTTCAAATAATGAACAATATTCACAAGATCAAAAATACACACACCAACTCTTTTTATAATTTTAAAATTAATCAAAATATTTAGAAAAATCCAGAGAAAATATATTTGGGTTTTAAAAGTTTTGAAATATTTTTGAGAATATTTGTGGAATTTTCAGATGTTTTTGCATTTTTCAAAAAATCAAATAGTGAGAAAATACGAAAATGTGCACATCCTGGAGTAATTTGCAATTTAAAAATATTTTAATTGCCTAAAACTCATGACAATTATTTTTCTAACAAACTACAGGTAAATATATACAAATAGGAACTGAAATCACAATTTTTGGATTTTTGTAGAATATTTATGATATTTATAATATTTTTGATGTTTTTCATTTTTTTAGGTTTTATAAATAATTAATGCATGAAAATTGGATAGAAATTCAAAAACATTAAAATTAAACTACCTATTTTTTTTGGAATTTTCGGAGTTATTTTCGAATTTTTATGATTTTTTGATTTTTAAAATAATATTATGATTTTTTTGGAATGCAAGATAAAATAGCACTGTTTTTTATTTTTTAGTAATAATAAATGAAATCAAAATGAATGAAAAATTTATGCTAAGAAGATAATCACATCAGGAGCATAGCATAATTTTTGCAAGATTTTTAGATTACAAATAACATTTATTTCATTCAAAAAGAGCACGTAAGTTTTGGTCTTCAGTTCAAGGACTAAAATGTAAATAAGTTTTGTTTTTGCATCCAATAAATAATAAAAATAAATCACAAGAGAGAAAGTGCAATTTTACCACTATATAATTGCCCGAGGCTCTGGTAGGGACCTCTTGGCTATTTCTGAAAACTTTGGGGCCCTTCATGCAATTTTTCCAAATTGTGCTTGATGCTGATGGAATTGATTTGCAAATTATGAAACTTTCATGGGCATGGTTGATAATTTACCCCCAATAAAATATTCCCTAGGGTTTATTGTCCTCATTCAAGATGGGAGGTAACAAGGGGTGGTCGTCGTTCTCTCTTCCTCCCCTTCACGCGCGGGCGGCGCTGGTGGCGGGAGATGGAGGGTGGTTGAGCTTCGGTGAAGATGAGATGGCGAGGGTGGTCGATGGATCGCAGGGCCATGCGTGTCTTGAGGCACAGCGGTCAAGGGAGATCGGCGGACTGGAGAGCAGCTTCGGGGCCGCACGCGTGTCGCGCGATGGAGAGGTGGCCGGGGCGAGGAGGGCTGTAGGATGGCCCGCACCATGCGTCTTCGCGCAGGAAGCTCGGGGCAGAGCCGCTCTCGGCGGCCTAGCGGACTGGAGTGGGGGCAAGGTTGCACGCATGTCGCGCGATGGAGAGGCGGCAGAGGCGGAGGAGCTTTAGAGGCGGAGGGCCCATATGGGACGGGTAGAGTTGCGCGCCCAGGAGGAGGAGCTCGGCGGGTCGCCGGGGCTGCGCCGCCGCAGGAGGCAGAGCAGCTTTAGAGGCGGAGGGCCAGGAGGATGAGCAGGGGGCGGCGGCGCCTGGAGGGCAGCCGTCCCTTTTTTTATTTTTTTATTTTTTTGTAATTTTTTTATTGTAATGTAAACGGTGAATAAAAACCTTTTTTTGTTTTTTATTTATTTTGTAAATCCGAAAAAATATAGAAAAAAATATAGGAATTCTTTTTTTTTATGTTTTATTTATTTATTTATTTTGTTTTTTTATATGATCCTGTAAAACAAACGTTAGAGAAAATGAAACAATTTTGTTAATTTATTTACAAATCGGAAAAAATGAATGAGGATCCGGCGAACATGAGAGATTCGAATCCGATCTCTGGCCATCGTACGCGGTGGGAGTTGAGAGATCGTGGACGATAGAAATAGAATACGTGGAGATCGAGAAAGGTAGATGAAAAATCGAGTCGGCGACGGAACAAAAATCATAATAAATTTTTTTAAGGATCTACAGAAATAAAAATGACGATGGAATTAAAAAAATAAAATGCGACAAAATAAACTACGATTAAATTAAGATAAAATATGAAGAATATGGATCTCATCTTAGGAGCGGAAATGGACCGTGATCGCCTCGGCAAGGCCGACTCGCTGTCACCAGAAGGCTTGGAGACTAGGCAACTTTCTCGAAAAAATTTTTCTCGGAGATCGGGCTCCTCTCTCTAAAGATTGATCAAGTTGGAATGAGGGAGAAGGAGCCATATAAATAGAAAAGAGATGAAATTTGAATTTTTGAATTTTTGAATTTTTTTGGTAGAAGAGATAAGAGAGATGAAATTTGAAAAGAGATAAAGATAAAAAGAGATAAAAGTATTTACAAAAATATCTATTTTTTTAATTTTCGTCACTTATTTATTTGAAATAAAAAAGTATTTTTTAATTTTTTGATGGCGGTTAATTAAAAATATCAACTATATACTTATACTATATACATATATGACATTATATACAAGGGTAAGTAAAGAAATTAGCGTTTTTTTAAAAAAAATTATTTTTTTTATTTTCATTTTTTCTTTAAATAAATAGTGAGAATAATTTACAATTATACAAAATAAAATATGCACAAAATACATGGGAAAATTACGCAAACCACCCTAGAAAACCAACTTTTTCCTCGTAACTCCAAAAATTTTGAAAATACAACCATTTTAAAGATAATTTAATTTAGAATCCAATGGAAGAAAGATTGATTCAATTTGAGCTCATATGGAGCCGTAATCGGTCTTTCAATTAGTGCTTAGTGGCTTTTTCCAAGTGTGGCTACTTTTATATAGTACATGATTTAATTATGCAATTATTTTTATTAATTAGGACACATTTTTAATTACAACTTTGGTTTTGAAACTTATTTGATTTGAGTTCAATTAAGGTACAAATAAATTAGTGTTAGTTTTATACATATATACACGAAATAAGTGTGAACTATTTACAACAACACACACATATTTTTTTGGATTTTATGTTTAAGGACGCTATCTCCCCAAACATTATTCCTGATCGATCAGGTCAAGTCTTGACTTTCTCTCAGGGTTCGGGTCAGCCTGTATACAATCTTCATTTTTTTATTTTATTTTCTTTATTTTTCCTTTTTTTATTTTCTTTTCTTTATCTTTCCTTTCTTTCTTTCTTTATTTATTTAAAGTTAAAATTAGTAAGAAGTGTACAATATTTACACACAGATGCAAGTTAGTAAGAATATGGAGTTAGTGTGATATGCATGTGTTTTATAAGGAATTTTAAACTAAAATAAATGAATAAAGATGACGAATCACAGATTCATCATCCCCCTATGCTTTACCTTTGCTAGTCCCTTAGCAAACACTTATTTGAAAGAATAAGTGAAGAAAAAGAAAAAGAAAGGAAAAATAAAGAAACTAGGACAACATTGAGTATTAAATTTATCTTCATAAAATTGTAGTTTGGAGCTCTGTCAGACCTTTGGATTATTAGTGTGTCGGAACTTCTGTGAGACTTAGAATTTTAAAATCGACAGCCTTCAAGTTCTACACATCATTGTCACAGTTTCAGTTCAGAAGTCATCTTAGATGAATCCTCATCCCAAAGCACATCCTATGAACATTCAACAATCGACTCGTGTGTGTGAAAGGTTTTAGCTCTTCCCATCCAGAATGCTGGACTACCATGCAAATCTCCTCTCCAATAACTCATCCTCGGGGAGTCAGGTATTTCCTTCTAAGGTTTGTCGTGCTGTGTTCACAATCGAATTGGGGGAGAAGTTAGAAGAAGGAGAAAAGAACTGGAGGGTGGCCAGTGTTGTCACCTCTCCTTGTGAAGCTGGCCAGTGTAGCCGAATCTCCACCAAGATCTGCAGCTTTTTTTTAAGCTTGGACTTTTTTGGTCAGATATTTATTTGGTAGTGGCTTCTTTGTATTTGGATTTTTGGTGGTTCTACTTAGATCTTGTTGTGCCCCTACGGATATAGAATCTTTTTGTTTCCGTACATTTTTTGGGGTCTTAGAAAGAATTGTGCCCAGCTGTCCATCCCTTTTCTGAAGCTTTATTTCAACCCGTAGTCCGATCTTTAGATTTACACGCTACCAAAAAAGAAACTCACACAGTCCCCCACATCCCGTCTGAGTTGAGCTAAGTGCATAGTGCGAGAGTACAAATTGATTCCTCCAGGGTTATACCCAGAATGAAGAGACCTGGTTAGACACTAATAGTAAAATACTGCACATTGTCATGTGGATCTCAAAGAATTAAGTCAAAGACCTGAAGCTTCTAAAATCCTATTTCTCGGTGAAGTTCCTCTGAAAATTAGGTGGATTAAGGTCCAACTAAGCTCCATTCTTCAATTTTACTCCAGACATAGTTTAAATATCAATACTATCCTGAAAAATGCACATGCAAATGCAAGAAAATATGAACAATGCAAAGAGTTTTTTTTGAAAAGAAATGATGCACATGTGAAAAGAGCATTTTTTAACGATTTTCCTATTTTGAACTTTTTATGGATTTTTGGAGGTAAAATGCAGATGTAAAAGAAAGGTTTTTTTCGTTTTTGCAAATTTTTATAGATTTTTGGTTTTGTAATGTTTTATTTTAAGGGAAAAGGGTTAGTAAAATATATACAAGTATATACAAGATTTTTTTGTTTGTTTTGTTTGGTTTTTTTTGTTTTTTTGTTTTATTTGTTTGTTTTATTTGTTTGTTTTTTGTTTTTTTATTTTTGTGTCTTTTTATTGATTTTTTGTGATTTTGTTTTTTTTTGTGTTTTTTTGTTTTTGTTTTGTTTTGTTTTGTTTTGACATACGTGGATTTTACAAAATTATACACATAACCCCCCAAATAAATGTATTAAAAGTATGAGTTATGTCTAAAGTATATATACAATATATACAACACCCCCCTATACTTAGCTCGAACTATGTCCTCATGGTGATCAGAGAGCGAAAAAGGAAGACATAACTCGTGCTAAATATAGAAAAGTGAAAAGACTCCTAAGCTACAACGACTCAAAGAAAGGATGAAAAGAAGAGAAGTTGGTGATCCCCCTATACTTAGGATCAAGTAATCCTAAGTATAGTAGAGTGTACAAAAGGGGAAAACCGATGAAGAGAATGTACAGACTCAAAAATAAAAAGACACGGTATGAACAACATCACCTGCTATACTTAGGGTAGAGTATCCCTAAGTATAGGCAACAACAAGAGTGGTGAACAGGACGAATATAAACAACACAAATCATTCACCCCGCATACTTAGGATAAAGCACATCCTAAGTATAGTATACACACACACGGAAAAAGGGGTGAAAGATAAAATAGGAGAAGAAAGAGTAAAATGAAAGGATATACAAGAGGAGTGGATGTACAAAGGTCAAGAAGGTCGAAAGCGAACCTTCTTGTGGGATCGCTGAGTTATGGATTTGACAAGGTGTAGGTTGATATTGGGATCATCATTAGACATAAACTGAGTAGGATCGACCAAGAATGTATCCTCAGCGGTTTCAGATTGTGCAGGCCTAAACCGATTATTGGAAGTAGTGTGGTCATGTCATGCCTGGGAAGTCTCGCAAACATCAAAGTAGAATGGCTCGAAATCATTAGAAGAAAAAGTAGGATCAATTTCAGCTAGACGAGTCTCTACTGGATCATCATCTTTATCAAAAGGCCCAAATTCCTTATGTATGTATAAATTAATTTACTAAAACCTGTAATAAATCGCACAACTCATATTTATTATTATATTACTGAATAAAATAAAAATATTATATTATTTATTAAATTTTGGAATTAAAATTTAATAAGTTATTTATTTAGTATATTATACGTATTTATGATATTATACTCATACCTCATAAGATATATATTATTTATCAAAATAAATTATTCCTTAATATAAGCATTTTAATTATTTAAACTTTTCATTTTAGACCTATTTAAAATATGGCCATCTAATATTTATAAACTAATTTATAATCTAATAATTATTTTGAGCAATGTGGTGTTGATAAGTGTCAGCACGACATCCCATCTTCTTCCTTAATATCTTGTTTGTTTATTATTCGAATGAATTGACTTCACCTAATTAATTCCACTTCATACTTAGTCCAAAACCACATCGAATCCCTTTATTCCATATTCCTAACTACCCTCTTAAATGCCAACCATCAGATCTGACCTACCCCTCATCCATCTAACCTATTTAATTCACCAAAGGTCGACGTTTACAACCAACTTCTCTATAATACAATGTTCCAGTGACCGACTAACCACCTTTTTTCATCGTGCGCTGCTTACCTCCGATGGCGAAGTACCTAATCACTTGCCCTGTGTAAGGAGTCCCATAGGAGGAGTCGTTCCAAGGCTAACTCCACCTTGAATTGACACCAGCGAGGCATTAAGCATTGATGAAGTATCCTCCATCGAGTAATCATCAAAGGATCTTATATCCTCAGCATCCCATGTATTCCACCATCTCAAATTAATTCCTCATTTCCGTGTCAGATTAGAGCATTTAGTCACGTAACTACCAACCTAAAACCATTCTATTTCTACTACAATAAAAAATTGAGCCAATTTGATTCATAATCGACCCAAATTTGATACATATAACCCTATTTCGGAACTATTTATATGTGCAAGAATCCATAACTCTTTGGCCAATTCTCTTGGGAAATAAAGCATCATCTTCCCTTTGCAAGTAGCCAAATCATCTGAAGCTTCCCATTCATCGAAAGACCTTCTTCAACGTTGTGTCCAATTGAATTCAAGATCCAAGCAATGGTTTCCTGGAGTCCAAACCCTAGTAGGAACTTTCCTCGACCTTCTGCTCTACCTTCTTCACATCCCCATCATTGGGGAGCTTGAAGGGGGTAGGTGACCCCATTCCATCCTTGCAGGAGCTCCACCATCACCATATGTTGCTACATCGTCGTCGGAGAAGGAGACGACATCAAATCCGTCATTGTCACCTTCAATTTGGGGATGAACACCCTCTAGAACAAGGAGCACAGTTGATTGACACAAATCCACATCCAAGGGACCAGATCACAACACATCTTATAGTCAAAACCGTATGTGCGAAACGATGGAAATATTTTAAAGAAGCCCCTTCTAGTCTCCATAACTCATTGTACCCCAGAACATTTTTCAATATTGTATTTAGGTCCCCATATGGGATCCTAAGTGCAAAATCAGAGACATTTTTCTTACAATTTGCTCCCTGACTAGGGACCTAATAGAGATACTTATATTTTCTCTTGTATTTTCATTTACAGATCGATTGGGGCAGAGGCAGGTTCTCCTTATGGGTTCCCGAGGGGTGCTCAATCATTCCACAGAAAAAAAGGTTACGTTGATACCCATGAATAGTGGGATTACTGTGGACACTATATTGATATCATATTTTGGCGATTTTGTTTTGAGTCTAACTTCAAATATTTATCGTGATTTTATCCAGATTTAATTCTTCGCAATCCGACTCTATCTTGGCTTTGTTTTGTGTTGTTTTTCGATCCTATTGCCCTAGTTCTATTTGTGGATCAACTATAGAGTATCATGCTATATTTTCTATCACGTAATACTATACTAAAGATCACATTTGTTTTGAAAGAAAATATCTTGTAGGAAAAAATTAATTAAAAATTGGAAAATTAAAAATAAAATATAAACACTAAAAATCGACAATAAGATTTTCGTAGACAAGAAATAAAAAATTACAAAAATGCCTCCTTATGTTTGACCCTCAAACACTTGGTGAACCATTAAATATAGGAGAGAGCTTCCTATTATCCCTGATTTATTTTCTCTTTCTCTCTCTTTCTCCTATTTTTACTGTCTTTTGTTAGAGAAATATATTTCACTCAGTGAATTCTACAACTGACAAAACTTTAACCGTGAGAAAATTGTATGTTGTCACCAAGCACAGAGCAAGTCAAGTCAATTAATAAGCCATTACGCTTATCTATTTCAGGGAATGTTTATTAACTTAATGTATAAATTGACAACCCAAATTAATCATCCCAATCAATGCATAAGTTATTGACCAAAAGAATAAAAAATCAAGAATAATTGTGCTAAAAAATAATAAATAATCTACTCAATTTATTGATGATCGAAAATGTCATCAAATGAATGTTTCAATATTTCTAGATGATATAAAATGAGATAGGGATTGAAGCAACACCAAGAATGTAAAAATCCAAAATAGGTGCTTGATGAATCCTTGATTTATTAACTTTTCTGTCACATTTTGGCTTAAAACCCTTAACAAATACATGTAAATATACATTAATTTTCATCTTTTATTAAAATATCATTCATAAATAAAAAATGCACTTTTAAGCATCAAAAACATGAAAAAAATAAAGAACAAAGAAAAGAAAATATGGCAGATTGTAAATATGTATATATGTACAACATGACTTATAAATATAAATATAGCTGCAAGGTATATTTATATAACCCAACTCCCGAGACCAAGTCAGCATGGATTGGTCGACAAACCACTAAGTAGGGGGAGATAAGGCAAGAAAACCATAAAAATAAATTAAGATACACTTCACACACTTTCCATTATTTATCAAATAAATACCAAAACATCATTGACTTTTAAAATAATTCATATGTACATATTTTTCACCAAACGCTTTTCCTAATTATTTCTAAAAATGTATATAAAAATATAAAAATAAGTTAAAAATATTCTCATATATATATATATATATATGTTAAGAAATCCTACCTTTAAATGGTCAAATTCTCAACTTCCCAACCTCATTACTTCTTTATACGAACTCCAATTTCACTCTACCCACCTTTAAAGATCATAAAATAATATTCTCTAATTAACAGAGGTTTCATTGAATTCGGAGTCCGTTTGCAAAAAGTCGATTTTGGGACCTACTGACAACAGGGTTTCTGGGATATTTATTTTATTTAGAACACACTATTTATAATTCTATTAATTTTATAATTTCAAATAATTTTCATGATATTGTATTTTCATCAAAATTTATTTCAGATTTTTTGGAGCTTATTTATTATTTTAATAAAATAAAACACTAATTTATAGATAAAATGGAACTGTATAACATCTACTTGTATTTATTAATATATTTATATTAATTTATTAAAATCCCTAAAAATTCACATATACTTTATTTGTTATTTTAATAATAAAGATAATACAAAAATAATATTTAGTTATTTATTTATTACATTAAAAATCCAAGACCTATTTATTTTTACTTATTTATTAATGTAATAATTATATCTCGAATAGTATTTATTATTTATCAAAACTAATTATTATATAATTTAAATAATTTAATTATTTACATTTCTCATTTTTATACTTATTTAAAATAACGTTATTTATTATTTATTATTTACTTTATAAGCTATTTATGCATCTGGCCTACCAGGTGCTGACACTCGTGCATCTTCTCCAAAGAAGACGGTATAGCTTTTGTTTGAACCGGCCATCTTCACCTATTTTTCCCGTGCAACTCATAACCCCTTCATACAATTTAATCCCTTGATCTTGTTCAACTAACAACCCTCCTACTCGCCAGCCCGTGGATTAACCTTGAAGCACAAGTAAATTCATCTATAAATACCCCTAAAGTTGGCAGATTCCAACTAACTCTTCCCTAACCACCTGGACTCCAGATCTAGTGGCCGACCTCCTATATTCCTAGCCTCGCTCCGCCCGCTCTAGAGGTGACAGCTCCACCCAAGGGTACCTGCGTGGAAGAAGGATCATCCAGGAGACATTCCAAGACGTCGCACCTTACCTTGCATCGTCGTCGTGTGCGCGTGGAGCTCCGGGAAGACGACCCGTCGAGCGACGACCAACAGTGGTTGTACACTCTGCTATCACAGGTATTCATCCATCTTTGCGATTTTCTTTCTCGATATTCATGCCTCCATTAGGGACCTTAATCACATCATTAATTTGCATAATCATTCACCTTAGACGCCACATCTTAGGCTCCTTGCAAACCCAATCGAATCGGCTTCAATCCCATCTTGTTTCTTCCCCATTTGTTTAGGCCTATTCTCATCTATTCTGAAAATGCATTTTTGATTTTGCAAATCTAAATCATTTGGCCAATTCTTGAGCGAATCGAGCATATATCACATTCTTTGTAGGATCATCTCTCATATGGAGCAAATACAAGTTATCTAGAGCTTCTAAACATCGCACGATTCTCAATCAAAGAAGGTGTAACAAACTTCGTCAGTTTCCAGGAGCAGTGGACCGTCATCTTCCTTGACGATGCTCCGTCGCTCTCCGCAACCTCAAGCCTTGTTCACCCGTAGGCAAGCTCGAGGGGTGGAGGAGCCACCCCTCTGGCCCTACAGGAGGCCCAAGTGACTCGCTGATCGACGATGAAAAATCAAAGAAGAAGCCGCCTTCGTCAGTTGCTCAACCGCCTGAAGAACTCCAAGAACAGCTTGGTGTACAGGCTGTTAGCACGTGGCAGTATCGGACGTCCCAGCTAGCTCCTGACGTTATAATCCTGGCCGTCCAATGTGAAGGGGTGTGACATTTGCATATTAAACCCAGAAGACCTCCAGAATTTCAGAGTGCCTCCGAGTTTTCCAGAAATTGCATTTAGGTCCCTGCGTGGGGACCTAAATGTAATAATTAATATTTTCTTTACAGAACAGTCCCTGACAGTGGACCAAATTGCAGAACTATTATTTCTTTTTCTTGCACTTCTACCCCTGAGTTGTGGGGGGACTTTGGACGTTTTTTTGACATTATTTTTTATCGATTTTTTGAGGTAGTTACAAAACTACTCTGGCAAGGTTTTTTCAGTATTTCTCATTTGTTTTCGTCGCTTTATCATCGTGTTTTGATTCATTGAATTTCGACTCCGTTTTGATTTGTTTTTAAGTCTTCTTTGAGCTCGTTGCTCGCTCGATTTACCTACTATATAATATCACTTATATTTCACGTATTTCTCACATATTGTATTGTAGGTAAATTGTTTGAAAAATATCACTTTGAAAAATTAAATAAAAATTGAAAAATATAAAATCAAATAAAACCTTAAAAATCGACTTGTTTCGAGAAGAGATAAAATAATTACAAAAATATACTTTTCACTTAAACATCAAAATATCTCTATTCTTCCTCCTTCTATTTGATCTAGGCACACTTACCTGGCTAAATAAAAAAGTGTAAGGTTTAAAATAGCAGAGAATCCAATTTACCTTCTTTTTTCTCTCTCTCTCTCTCTTCTATTTTAAAATTGAAATTTTGTTTGATATAGACTCGGATCTCTTTGTGGTTCTCTACACCGATAACTCAATCACTTAACCGTAATCGGATCGAGCCACTTATCCAAATGGCACCGTTACCGGGAAGGCGTTAGGGTGATTTTGATTTTTGACATTTTCTTGCTATTTTTTACGTTTTTTGACAATTTTTAGTTCGATTTTCGATTTACGGTTTTCACTTCGGTTTTACAGTTTTCTGTGCTTCTTTTAACAATCTTGCTACAATTTTTTATATGTTTTTCTTTCATCTCTTAACTAATTCTTGCAGGGCCTGCATGTTCAGTCGGCTTTCTCAAAAGTCGCAAAACAGTTGAAAGTGCAGAGACCGAGGTTCCCGATTGCAGAGGGCAGGAATAGTTTGGGTATGTTTTGTATTTTCTTTTCTTCTTGTGAAAAGGGGGGGGGGGCACTTGCCCGTGTTTTTGTTTTAGTAAAAAAGGGCCCCCTAAGGGTATCCCGACTTGTACCTTCCCTCCCATTTTCTTACGGGGTCTGATTCATCGAGTACCGTGTATTCAGGGGATCAGGGCACCCACCGCGGTTTTCTTGTATCGACGACTTTTCTGCGGCTTTTCTCGAGGCTTGGTGCTTGCTTAGGATTTATTTGTTTTCCTATCTGATTGCGCTTTCATAGTTAGACTTAGGACTCGCCACCTAAGTGTATGATTTTAGGATTTTTTTAAAAAAATACGCTTAGACGTTTGTCTGAAAAAACCCAAAAAATATAAAACCCCTAAAATAAAATCGGGACTGCTAAAGTATTTGATCTAAAATAAACGAAAGATTCAATTGTTTTGGGAGAGTAATCCCCGCACATTTTTCTCAGAGTACACGAGTGAGAGACAACCCGTAAGGATAGAACCACAAACCCATATTTATCGTGAAATACTACTTAGTCTATGCACCTAATCACTACTTTTTAGTAGGTACGCTCAGGTAGACGGAAACGGTCCGGGCTTACTTAGCAGAGTAGGAGGTTTAGAGGACACCGCGTAAGGCTGCATCCTTAAGTAACACGGGTAGACGGAAACGGTCCGTACTTACTCCCATACTGGCTGAAAGCAAGTGGTTTTTTGTAAAAACTCGGGCTAGTGTTTCGTGGAAAACATCGGACACCTATCAGCTCGTGTTAACCGATATTACATTTGTTTGTTAATAAAGTCCTAAAACCGACAAGATAAAAGACTGAACTTTTACGGTCATCATCGAGTTGTGTTGGTGAAAATGAGGTTTGCTTTTTGTTTGTTTGCAGGGCGTGAGTTACCGTAGCTTTACGCATTTTCCCATCTTACTTGAATCGTAAATCGTGCTCTCCCGATCATTCTCTTGACATCAAGATGACGACTCGACGGCTTTTCTGCTCAGACTCCGTGAGCTCTCGACCGTCCACTGTCCGTCATATATCTTCATAAGCTCGGGATGACCCTTTCCCGAGTTGGTCCCATCTAATCTTGAGGAGAGTCAGACCCAGACTCCCTCGCCTCCCAGCCAGTTTACTGAGGCAGACCCTTGTCTCAATACATCATTGATATCTCCTGCTAATTTTTTCTTGAGTTCTTACGAGACTTTTTCTTTCACGACAGATCTGAAACACATGGCTCGTGGTAAAGGACCAGCAGAGGAGAGGCCACCAGCAGAGGATCACCATGATGGAAGACCAGATCCAGCCGCAGATATAACGACAAGAATTCTCGATACATTACAGGAGATGAATTTACAGATATGAGAATAGTTTAGAACTCAGAACGAGTTGCAAGTTGAGATAGCCGCGTTGCGAGCAGGGGCCGGGAACCCTTTACCTCCTGTAGTGGTTCATGCCACTTTTCGAGATGAATATGACACAGGCACGCAGCTACCACCAAATCAAGGGACATATGAGTTGAAGCCGTCCTTCATCTCATTACCTCCCAAGTTCTTCGAGAATGCTACAGAGGAGCCATTTACCCTTTTGCAGTAGTTCGAGATGATTTGCGGTACGGCTAGTTATCCAGGAGTTACGCAGGAAGCTGTTCGCCTCAAAGCCTTTCCCTTCGCCTTAGCCTATAAAGCACTTTACTGGTTAAGCCACCTGGGAAGGGAAGTTTCTACATGGGACGATATGAAGTCCACATTCCTGCATAAATATTTTCCTCTGCGTAGGACTAACATGATGAGGAGTCAGATCTCCTATTTTACGCAGCTTCCGAATGAGTCTTTCCTTGAGGCATGGGATATATTCAAAGACCTTACAGAGAAATGCCCGCATCATGAGATACCGATGAAGCTGCTAGTACAGAACTATTTTGGAGGACTCCAGCCAGACATTCAGGGGCTAGAGAGTGTCGCATGTGGCGGCAACTATTTTAATAAGGATGTCGAGTCAGTCTGGTCCATCTTCGAAGGTATGGCAGAGAACTCAAGAGTCATCGACTCTACTCAGGCATTTCAGAAAGCCCCTTAGCCACCACATCACCGAGAGCATCATAAGGTGGCTAATATCTCAGAGTCTTAATCCAACACTAACATGGGCTTCATTAGCGAGAAATTAACGTTGGTAGATGTGATTTAAATACAAGTTCAGGACTTACAACCGTTGCGAGAGTTAGCGAAACTCTCATCTCTGCTACAGTAGCTGAGTTATCTCATGAAGAAAGTTTCAGAGCTCCAACTTCAGTACCAGCAGGGCCAATCTTCTTCGACCGCACAACCTGCACGGAGGACCTTTCCCGCTCCACCCACCTGACAGATTCATTTTGTACAGAGCGAGCCCAAGACTCCGCAGATTGATTGGCATGAGGATCGGTCTCATGCCAATCCTGGCCAGATCACCAGTGCTGCAGACATGGATGTTGAGCCTCAAACCACTCTTGAGATCAACAGGATTTGGTATACTCTGGTTCAGCAACCGAGTGTACCGCATCATCAGCAGCAGCAGTACAACCAACCGCAACATGGACGTCCAAACATCCAACACCGACAGAACTTCACGCAGCAGCAGTCTCACCAGCATGCATATCAGAGACTGCATTCTTACCAGTATCCTGCTAACCATTTACAAGTCATATCACTATCAGCAACAGCAGCAGTCTTCCTTTACACCACAGAGATCCTTCCAGCCTTCCACCTCACAGCAATGCACGCCAAGGTAGGAGAGAGTAGAAAGCCGGGGTCACTACACCGAACCTGAGATGTCTTCACAGGCCTAGGCTCTAAATCAAATCATGGATATGCTGAGTACGCTCCAAATTGCACACAAGACAGGAATGGAGCAGGTTAACCATTGTCTGGATGAGTTAACCGCACCAAAGACCACTCTCCCAGCCCAGCCTCATATGAATCCGAACAAAAAGAGGAGGCATCCAGATCAGGTAGACAACACTATAGGTACGATCTCTTTTCCAGAATTTTTATCTAACTTCATTCGTCTAAAGAGCAGTAGATCACCACGAGCACCAACTGGAAAAGAGGAGAGGGCACTTGATGAGGAGCAGGAGCAAATGCATGAGCAACCATATTATGATGCTTAGGAGGAGAATCAACACATTGAGGAGGATCAGAATGAAGATCGGAGAGAAGGGAGCGATGCCGAAACAATTGACATGGACACCGGCGAGTCAGACAATGATATCACGCTAGACCATGCAGATACTCCCGGCAAAAATATGTCTTCTCTTGTTTCAGAGAGTTTTGTACATAATTCTGAAACTCTCGATATACAAGTTGGTTCTGAAAGAAATAAAAAGTCTAATTTTCTCATTCCTGATAATGTTCCTTTTCCTGATGCTTTGTTTAGAAAAGGAAAGAAAAATAACAAAAAGAATGTTGTGACTCCAGAGACTGAAAGACTATTGAAAGATCACATCTTTTTGAAGATCCCACATCATGATGCCTTAGATCATTTTCCTACGCTCAAGAATCAGTTGAAAAATCGATGCACCACACGTAGGAAAAAGAGATCACGAGTTGAGAAGCATATATTGACCAAGGAAACTTCGTGCGCTATTCGGAACAAGGTACCTAAGAAGAAGAAAGATTGTGGAGCTCATTATGTCACTTGTCATATTGAAGGCACTATATTCCATCGTACTCTCTTAGATAATGGTTCCTCGATCAATTTGCTTCCATCCTCTTTGCTTGATAATCTCAAGCTAGGACCTCTCTACAAATCACGAGCGATACTTCAGTTTGCATATCGATCTTTGAAGAGACCTAGAGGCGTGTTGAGGAACATTATCGTGACCGTTCAGAGCTTGCAGTTTCCAGTGGACTTTACTGTCCTAGACGTGATGTGCCCTACACAGTTACACCTTGCTCCAATCATTCTCGGGAGGCCCTTTTTACAGACAACAAGAGCACTCTTTGATTACGATGCTGGGAGAGTATCATTCCGCACAGCCAATGAAGAGATACACATTGAGATGGAGAGAGGATGTAGCAGTCCCATATTAGTATTGTCATTTACTTCAGAGGACACCAGTCTTGCATAAGATTGCCAGCACATAGATGAGACACAGTTTTCTGATCTTGAGAGCGTTTATTTTGATACCCACAATATCCTATACAAGGATAAGGTGGATCACATGGTACCTAGTTCTTCTGATGATTGTTCACATACAATGACATATTTCATATCTGATTTAGATGAACAGTCACTTGCAGTAGACATCTTAGTGCCGCAGATTGAGTGTTGACATATTACGGCATGAGAGTCAATTGATTACATTTCACAGATCATACAGTCTATTCATCGTACAGAATCGGATGGTGTGATGCTTACACATATAGACACCTTCTGTAGTCCGACTCCAGAGACACATACATCAAAAAAGAGAGCTATGCCACGTACAGAGTTCACTTACAAATGCGGCTCTGCTTATTCAGCCAAGGATCAGTACGCACATAAAAAGCAGAAGATTCAACATGACCCCGATTGAAGTGATCTGTTTTGTATAGGACTCGTGATCATTCTTTCACATCATCTCATCCTGTACAAAGACTTTTGAGCCATTCGATTTCTGGAGATCCGCAACACTTGTATATTCTTCGTACACCACAATCGTCCCCATTTTTGCTCGTTTTCTATGCTTAGGATACCAGATCCTAAGTATAGGGGGGACTGATTGTTCGTTGATTTGCGTTTTATATTTAGTTCTGATACTTTTATATATCCTTTCTTTTTCACAAATCACTGGTCTCCGATTTTTGGCTACACTCTTTTGTACTTAGGATGCCTTATCCCAAGTATAGGGGAGATCGAGTGATTTCGATGATTTCGTTCTCTTTATTCCTTTTGTTCCTTCGTTGTATACTCTTTTTACTCAGTCACCTCGTTTTTTTTCTTCCTTTTTACTAACGATGACCTGATCGTAAGTATGGGGGGGTGACTGATTTGTATTCTATTATTCTTTTTTCACCCACTTTTACTTAGCACGAGTTATGTCCTCCTTTTTCTCTTTGACGCTATGAGGACATAGCACAAGCTAAGTATAGGGGGGTGCGTGTATATTGTATATATACTTTTGTCCATAACTCATAATTTTATATATTTCTATATCTATAAAATCCATAAAAAATGGGTGAGGGTTAATTTAAAATCCATTTATACATTTATTTATTACTTATAAAATCATTGTAAATAAGTAAAATATGTCTAAAATATGTATTTAAAAGATTTAAATTAAAATATGTATTTAAAATTTGTATAATACTTATTTAAAATCCTATCAATTAAAACATGTGTAAAAATCATTTAATCCTTGAAAAATTCTCTGTAGATAATATATGTAAAATACATTAGATATTTAACTCAAATAAAAATATATCTTGTAAAATTCGTATACAAAAACTTGTTAATAAAAAAATCAAAAAATCCATAAAAATACAAAGTCCTAAAAGTCATAAAAATTACAAAAGCCTTAAAATTCATAAAAATGAGTAATATTCATAAAATAGACTTCACAAAAACATGGTTGCATTTGCATTCGCATTTTTTCAGAATAAGTTTGATTTCTGTAACTAAGGATTGAGTCTCGTCCAAAGGATGGAGCTTGATCATGGCCTTAAACTTTCGTTGGTAAGGAGCCTAGTTAGGATCTGGAATTTAGACTATTCATGTCTTTTGACTTAAAATCTTTGGGTTCCATAAGACCATATTTGGAAAATCAATTCATATGTGCTTAAGTAGACCATTTGGTGTCATCCATACAACTCTGCACCAGTGAACCAATCTTGGACACATGCACTCTGCACTTAGCTCGACTTGCACGGAGTTGCGAAGGGCAGTACATCTTGGTAGTGCGTTTCTATCCTTGTCTTTGCAGCATTGACGTCTAAAGACGGGAGAGATGGGGGTTGCGATAGTCGCTTCGGATAAGGGAAGGATCTGCTAATACAATTTTATCTATGACCTCAAAAAAGGGACGGAACAAAAGATGCTATATCCGTCGAGGAACAAAGAGATGAATGCAGTGCAAGCAAATTACAAATCCAAATCAAAGAAGAAGCCACCAAATACAAATACGACCACAATGGTCCAAGCTTACAACAAAAATGCATGCACATCTTAGTGGAGACTTAGCTACACCGGTTGAGCTTCACAAGTAGATGCGTCTATACTGGTCGCACTCCACTTCTTTTCTCATTCTTCTACTTTCTCTCTATACTCGATTGTGGACATAGCACGAACTGACCTCAGAAGGGAATACCTCCCTCCCCGAGGAAAGAGTAGCTGGATGTGGAGCAATAGAAGTGTATAGCCGAGATGGACGGTTTCTTCATTTCTTTAAGCAGGAAGAGCTAAATCAATTCACACACTATACAAATTGACTTCAAGGATGATAGAGTTTGCGATATGAATAAGTGAGTCTGAATTAGCTGATGAAGTGATCTTGAATAAGGACTTGTGGAACTTGAGGACTGCTTAGGATAAAATCCTAATCCTAGTTAAGGATCGGACAAAATGCTTGTTTTAGGCCCGATCGAGCTCTGTCCTTTGTATGTTCTTATGAATTGGTTTAGGAAAATAAATTCATTCTAACTTTATTCATTTTTATTTACTTTTCAAATAAGTGTTTGCTAAGGGACTAGCAAAGTTTGAGTATAGGGGGTTGATGAATCCATGATTCATTAACTTTTCTATCGTATTTTATCTTAAAGCCCTTAACAAATACATGTAAATTTCATCTTTTATGAAAATAAAATTCATAAATAAAAATGCACTTTTAAGCATCAAAAACATGTAAATAAATAAAGAACAAAGAAAAGAAAATAAGGCAGATTGTAAATATGTATATATGTACAATATGATTTATAAATATAAATATAGTTGCAAGGTATATTTATATAACCTAATCCTCGAGACCAAGTCAACATGGATTGGTCGACAAACCACTAAGTAGGGGGAGATAAGGAAAGAAAGCCAAAAAAATAAATTAAGATACACTTCACACACTTTTCACTATTTATCAAATAAATACCAAAACATCATTGATTTTTAGTTAATTCATACGTACATATTTTTTACTAAACTCTTTTCCTATTTATTTCTAAAAATGTATATAAAAATATAAAAATAAGTTAAAAATATTCACACATATATATGTCAAGAAATCCTACTTTTAATTGTCAAATTCTCAACTTCCGAACCTCATAACTTCTTTATACGAACTCCAATTTCACTCTACTAACTTTAAAGTTCATAAAAAATATTCTCTAATTAATAGAGGTGGCTTCATTGAATTCGGAGTCCGTTTGCAAAAACTCGGTTTTGGGACATAATGACAACGGGGTTTCTGGGATATTTATTATATTTAGAACACACAATTTATAATTTTTTTAATTTTATAATTTCGAATAATTTTCATGATATTGTATTTTCATCATAATTTATTTCAGAATTTTTGGAGCTTATTTATTATTTAAAAAAATAAAAAACACTAATTTATAGATAAAATTGAATTGTATAACTTCTACCAGTATTTATTAATATATTTAAATAAATTATTAAAATCCCTAAAAATTCACATATACTTTATTTATTATTATAATAATTAAGAAATGACAAAATTAATATTTAACTATTTATTTATTAAATTAAAAATCCAAGACCTATTTATCTATACTTGTTTATTAATGTAATAATTATATCTCAAATAATATTTATTATTTATAAAAAGTAATTATTCTATCATTTAAATAATTTAATTATTTACATTTCTTGTTTTTATACTTATTTAAAATAACGTTATTTATTATTTATTATTTAATTTATAAGCTATTTATGCATCCGACCAACCAGGTGCTGACACGTGTCAGCACCTGGTGCTTCTTCTCCAAAGAAGCCGGTACAGCTTCGGTTTGAACCGGCCTTCTTCACCTATTTTTCCCGTGCAACTCAAAACCCCTTCATACGATCTAATCCCTTGATCTTGTTCACCTAATAACACTCCTACTCGACAGCCCTTGGATTAAGCTTGAAGCACAAGTAAATTCATATACAAATATCCCTAAAGTTGGCGGATTCCAACTATCTCTTCCCTAACCACCTGGACTCTAGATCTAATGGCCAGCCTCCTATCTTTCTAGCCTCGCTCCGCCCGTTGTGGAGGTGACAGCTCCGCCCAAGGGTACCCACGTGGAAGAAGGATCATCGGGGAGACATTCCAAGGCATCGCACCTCACCTTGCATCGCCGCCGTGTGCGCGTGGAGCTCTGGGAAGCCGACCCGTCGAGCGATGACCAGCAGTGGTTCTACACTCTACTATCACAGGTATTCATCCATCTTTGCGATTTTCTTTCTTGATATTCGTGCCTCCATTAGGGACCTTAATCACATCATTAATTTGCCTAATCATTCACCTTAAATGCCACATCTTAGGTTCCTTGCAAACTGAATCGAATCGACTTCAATCCCATCTTGTTTCTTCCCCATTTTTTTATGCCTATTCTCATCTATTATAGAAATGAATTTTTGATTTTGCAAATCTAAATCATTTGGTCGATTCTTGAGCGAATCGAGCATATATCAACATCTTTGCATGATCATCTCTCATATGGAGCAAATACAAGTTATCTGGAGCTTCTAATCATCACGCGATTCTCTATCAAAGAAGGTGTAACAAACTTCATAAGTTTCCAGGAGCAGTGGACCGTCATCTTCCTCGACGACGCTCCACCGCTCTCCACCACCTCAAGCCATGTTCACCCGTAGGCAAGCTCAAGGGGTGGAGGAGCCACCCCTCTGGCCTTACAGGAGGCCTAAGTGACTCTCTGATCGACGACGAAAAATCGAAGAAGAAGCCGCCTTCGTCCGTCGCTCAACAGCCTGAAGAACTCCAAGAACAGCCTGGTGTACAGGCTGTCAACATGTGGCAGTAGCGGACGTTCCAGATAGATCCTGACATTATAATCCTGGCCGTCCAACACAAAGGGGTGTGACATTTGCATATTAAACCCATACGACCTCCAGAATTTCAGAGCACCTCCAGATTTTCTAGAAATTGCATTTAGGTCCCCGCACGGGGAACTAAATGTAATAATTCATATTTTCTTTACAAACAGTACCTGATAGTGGACCAAATTGCAGAACTATTATTTCTTTTTATTGCAATTCTACCCTTGAGTTGTAGGGGGACTTTGGACGTTTTTTCGACATTATTTTTTTATCAATTTTTAGAGTAGTTACACAACTACCCTAACAAGGTTTTTCAGTATTTATCGTGTCTTTTCGTCGCTTTATCATCGTGTTTTGATTCATTGAATTTCGTCTCCATTTTGATTTGTAGTTGAGTCTTCTTCGAGCTCGTAGCTCGCTCGATTTACTTACTATATAATATCACTTATATTGCACCTATTTCTCACATAGTATATTGTAAATAAATTGTTTGAAAATATCACTTTGAAAAATTAAATAAAAATTGACAAATATAAAACCGAATAAAAACTTAAAAATCGACTTGTTTCGAGAAGAGATAAAAAAGTCACAAAAATATAGTTTTCACTCAAAAATCAAAATATCTCTATTCTGCCTTCTTGTGATCGACCCAGGCACACTTACCTGGCTAAATAAAAATGTGTAAGGTTTAAAATAGGAGAGAATCCAATTTACCTTCTTATTCTCCTCTCTCTTCTATTTTAAAACCGAAATTTGTTTGATATAAGCTCGGTTGCGGCTCTCTACACCGACAACGCCATCACTTTAACCACGATCGGTTCCTAGTCATTTATCAATGCTCAAGTTGTCAGTACTCAAGTTCCAGGGACTAAATTGTAATAAAAATTGAAATTTCTAATATACTCTTCAGAGGGTTTGAACTGCAATATTCAAACCCAACTAGAAATCCTCTACAATTTCCCCTAGTAAAGGCACGTGTAAAATTCTTAGGAGATTAAAGGGCTTCTGCATAATTTACCCGAACCACATGATAAGTGTACAAGATGGTTGGAAGCTCGGGTATTTGTGGATCGGGTTCGTGGATGAGCCTCCATGTATCAACTAGGAAAGTCTTCGGTGAAGACCTGAGGATGGAGGCTCAGGTTTAGTCATGTAGATCTCTACGTGCAATCCAATGGAGCATCAATCTACGACCAAGGTTTGGGCTCTTTTGGACGTTCTGGATGCTTTGAGTTCTTGATCTGGCAAGTACTGTAGGTCTGGCATGTGGAAACTCATTCTTCTTCTATGCGTCGATGAGCAGCTACTCGTGCTGCGATGAGGCGGAAGATGGTTATGGCATGGCTGCTCCGAGCATAATCAACTGAGGGATGGAGGGAAAAAATGGATCCTCTTGGTGCTCTGATTGCCTTCAAGGATGTGCTAGGGATCAAGCTAAAAGCTTAGCCAGAACATAAAGTAGAGACAAAAGTAGAAATTGGGTGGGCTTTAGGCATGTGTGATAAAAGGAGCTCTTGCACTAGTAATGGGTTAACCATAATGTTAGCGGGAGTTGAGGAGAGAATGTGAACATGAGAGGTCTTGAGAATGGGGCAAAGTTGGAGGTCAGTTTAGGTGTCAACGATGAAGAAAGAAGGGGCAATTTGGTTTTGACAAAGTTAACAAAGAAAACAGAGAGAATCGAAGAAGAAACATTACATGGGATAAAAAATACATGTACGCCTTATTGGTTGGAGGAAAATACTCGACTCTTGGTTGTAGTTGTCGATCAACACCAATGGAATGTGATGTGAAGCTCGGCTGCTCATAGATCTTTGGAGCAACAACACAGGCTGGGCACCCATAGATCATTCCTGGGATGGTTTTGACCTTTCAGGTGATTGTTGTCACTAGGCACCAAAGGTTCTCTCTCTTTCATTTATGGAGATGATGGTAGAGAATGGTGGATGATCTTGGAAGATGGATGGGAAGGGATTTTATATGGAGAAGAAGATACATCGGCCATGGGGTTTTTTTTGAGTTCGAGGAGGAGATAGGATTAGGAAGGTTCATGAGTTGGTTTCTAAAGATCAGGGATTTACTACTTGGTGATTGATGGGATACCAACATCTAAAGAAGGAGATGGGGTTCTTGGCATATGGAGGATAGGTGAGGGGAGGAAATAAGGTGATCGAGGTTAGATGGGATAGGGCTCAGCTGGAGATGTTTGGGGTTTTGGCGTTGGAGGTTGGAGAGGATAGAATGGT
Source organism: Ottelia alismoides (assembly GCA_037367405.1). NCBI lineage: Eukaryota > Viridiplantae > Streptophyta > Magnoliopsida > Alismatales > Hydrocharitaceae > Ottelia > Ottelia alismoides. Next base: position 611,695 of record JAZKJV010011279.1, on the reverse strand, counting down.
TAGGGATATGATAAGGGGAGATGGCCATTGGAGAACGATGTTTATCGGAGGGGGATAGGACATGGGAGATCGGGCGTATCGACGGAGCTTAGCAGAGGCTGAGAGGAAGGAGAAACACAATGGGAACCGTTAATTCCATGTGATCTAATGGTGGAGATGATGTCACGTGCTAGGTGCGTGATATGGAGGATAGGCTAGATCACGTGCTTCGCACGTGATGGGGAATTGCACATGCTCTTCACATGAGCGGAGTGGGTTGTGAGAGGGATTATGTAGGGATGTTGGATCATGAAGATCCAACGGTCTATATGTAGGTCACAAGAGGAGAAAGGGATGTTGACATGACGTGGAGGTGGGTAGATAAGGAGTAACAGGTGACCCATTATGAGTGTTAAACATGCATAGTTGAATAGGACCTTGATTGTTGACTAGGTATATAATGTAGAAATAAATCGATTAAAAATGATAAAACGACTCGATTGGATAATTGATCAAAATGAAAAATGTGCATCTAATTGTGATCTACAAAAGACATGAAGGTCTTATATGCAAACCTAATCAATTAAGCAATATATGCATTTTTTTAATGATATTTTGTTTATATAAAATACCAATATTTTGGGATTAAATAATGTATGCAAAATCAGACATATTGTGAAAAAAATGCAATGGACTAAAATGACATTTTTGGATTTTTGTGGGTTACCTTAATGTTAAAATAAATTAGGGATGTGAAATATATACAAGTGGATTGGGTCAATTAGGTTAGGTCAGGAATTGTCTTTTTTCATTATTTTACTGTTTTTTTATTTTGATTTTTATATAATTAGTTAAAATGATGAATAAAATAAATAACAAAATAAAATGATCAAATGATTGGAATACGTACAAGAAACGATAGGTTAAAATCGGTAAAAATGTACAATGCGATGTTAGGTCCCCAAAACTAATTTTTTCAACTGAATTCCAATTTTTCTAAATTTGGTCTTGATTTATATATATAATTAAATTTACATTAAATCAGAAGAGAGTATAGTGAAATTGGACATCATATGAGAGAGATATCAACATTGGCAGTTTTTTGTCCTGAAATTAGGGTTTGGGTCTATTGTGAATATATATAAGTCATATTTTTTAGTATTTTTCTCTGATTAAGCATAGTGGTATGTACACCATGAAATTGGATTCATGTCAATTAGAGTTTGCATGAGGTAATTAAAATGGGTAAAGTTAGGTGAAATTATGTAAATTAATATGAATCCTTAAATTAATGCTAATTTATGTAAATTATTTATAAGTTCGTGAAAGTTAATTTTATGATATTAACAAGTGAATGAATCTAATTTCTCGGGATGAAGATCTATTTTTTTCTAATTAGAGTGACAAATCACATATTCATCAACCCCCTATACCTAAACCTTGCTCGTCCTCGAGCAACTAAAGAAATGAAGAGGTGAATGTAGATTGGGTTCCATACAAAGATCATGAGCAAGATCTTAAATGGAGCAAGACCCTCCCTTTGGATTAATAGTTTTGTGGAGCATATGTGAGAAATAGGGTTTCAAAATCAACTTCCTCCAAGTTCTCCTCATCATTGTATCTGTTTTTGCTCAGAAGTCATCTTAGATTAATCCTCCCCCAAGGCATACACCCATGAACACTAAACAATTGTCTCATGTGTGTGAATTGTGTTAGCTCATCCCACTCGAAATGTCGTACTATCGTGCAAACCTCTCCTCCAATAACTTGTACTCGAGTAGTTAGGTATTTCCTTTTAAATTCAGATACATGCTAGTTCACAACGAATACAGGTGGAGAAGTTTTTAAAAGAATTGAGAAAAGAACTAGAGTGTGACCGGTGTATTCCCTTTCTTATGAAGCTTGGCTAGTGTAACCAATTCTTCACTAAGATATGCACTCTGTCTGAACCTTGGACCTTTATGATCAAATATTTATTTCATCGTTGGCTTCTTTTGGTTTGAATTTTCGGTCTGCGTGGATCTTTTGTGCCCCTACAGATATAGAATCTTTTGTTCTGCCCATGTTTCGAGGTCTTAGAAAAATTATGCTCAGAGTCCATTCCTCTTTCAAAGCTTCACTTCAACCAGTACGTAGGTCATTAGATGTCTAAGTTACAAAAAAAGAGAGTGACACAGTCTTCCAACACCTCGTCTGAGTTGTCCTACATGCATAGTTATAGAGGACAAATTAATTCCATATTTAAATGTCGTACCCGTAATGAGGTGATCAGGTTAGACACTAAAAGTCAAACTATGGACACGGTCATACGGAACTCAGAGAATCAAGTCTATGACCTGATTCTTTTAAAATTCTATTTCTCAGCTTATTTCCTCTTAGGATTATGTGGATTAAGTCCAATTCACCATTACTCTTGGTTTATGATCATAACTCGATTTAGAACCAAGGGCTTTTCACCAATGCTTATGCATGAAATGCTGAATGAAATGCATGAAGTGTAATTTTTTTATTAATATATTTTTATTTTGTCTATTTTTGTTTCTATTCTTGTTTTTTTGTTTTTGTTTCTAATAAAGAGTTTTACAAGAATCACTACACCCCATGTTAGTTTAATATAAAGAAAATGCAATACCATATAGTACAATCTAGTGCGGAATATGTATACAAAGAGACTCACCACCCTATACTTAGCATATGCTAATATAGAAGGATGCAAAAGAAGAAAAGGGGAGAGGGGTAGAAGTCGGCTTCGCCCCTATACATAGGCTCTTGGTCATCTAATGTATAGAAGTGAGGAAAAATGGGGTGTTCGAGGGCTAGAGGAGTGAAGGTGGATATAAAAAGTGTCCGCATTGGTACCCTCCTATACTTTAGCTTTTGCCTAAGTATAGATGAAGCATAAAGGGAACCAAGAAGATCGGCATAGAGTGTAATGAGTTTAGGTGTTAGAGAACTCATAAGGATTCTTAGATGTGAAATGTGCATGTGCAAGGTGCCATGCAGGGCTTGCAAGCATGTATCATGAATCTACTTCGTGCATGACAATTTCATTGACTCTTGGCATATGATTGTTTGGTCCTAAGAATGGCTTCAGTAGATTCCCACTCAATAAAAATGTCCGTGCATCCTCTGTAAGTTCTAAGATCCCTATGCTTCCTCCTTCGAGAATTGCTCGGACAATGTAGGTCCTCTTTCACATAGATTTCAATTTGCCTTGGAAAATTTTCAACATTTCATTGATCTACCATACTTTTTTCTCATGAACAAAAGCCTTCTTCTTAATGAGTTTATCATGTCATTTCATCAACTTGTCCTTTTAGATCATGATGTTTTCATATGCTAAGTTTCTAATCTCCATTAGCACATTTAGGTCCATCTCTGTCTATTCTGCCTCAATTGATTATTCTAGTTAATCTTCTTAATAGCCCTTTTCTGACTTGTGCACTAATTCTGTGGGCAAATAGCATGGTTTCCCAGAAACCATCCTTAATGGGGAAGTGCCAAATGGAGTCCTGTAAGTTGTCTGGTAAACCAATAGAACTTGGTCCAAGAGTTGAAACCAGGTTTTCCTATGAGGGCAGACATGCATCTATAGAATACTGTTTACTTCATTTCGACACCTCAACCACGCCATTGGATTGTGGGTGGCATGGGATAGCGACACATTTTTTGATTTAGTAGTCCTTCAATAATTTAGCTCTCATTTTATGAAATGGCTTGCCCCATCTGAGATCAAGACCTTTGGGAACCCTAACCTAGAAATTATGTTCATCTAAAAAAACAACAAATAGTTTTACTATCTATGGCGTGGGTTGGGATAGCCTCAAGCCATCAAGATAAGTATTCTACCACTAGAAGGATATATTCAAGGCCTTGGATCTTGGGGAATGGGCCCATGAAATAAATACCCCACACATCAAATACATCACATATGAGGAGTAGGCGCATTAGCATTTAATCCTTGGAACCGACTGTTCCTCCCATTCGCTTACATACCAGACACGACTTCGTGAAGGAATATTGATGAATCCATGATTCATTAACTCTTCTGTCGTATTTTATCTTAAAACCCTGAGCAAATACATGTAAATATGTATTAATTCACGTCTTCTATAAAAATTTCATGCATAAATAAAAATACATTTTTATGCATTAATAAAATGTAAATAAATAAAAGAATAAAAAGAAAGGAAAGAAGGTAGCCTGTAGATTTGTAAATATTGTATAGAAAGACTAATTAAATATAAATATAGTTGTAAGGTATATTTATATAACCTAACCCTAGAGACCAAGTCAATAGAACATGATTGACAAACAATAAAGTAGGTGGAGATAAGGAAGAAAATATAAAATAATAAATATTATACAACATACAACATTTCTATTTATTTATTTTTTTTCAAAAACTTCAACTAATTTTAATTAATTCATTTGCACATATTTTTCGCTACTTCTTTTAAGTGTTCATAAAACTGCATATAAAAATGTAAAAATCATAAAAAATTCCAACATGTATATATGCCAAGAAATCTGGTTTCAAATTGTCAATTTCCCAACATACAAGCCTCATAACATCTTCATATGAACTCAAATTTCACTCTACTCACCTTTAATGTTCATAAAATAATATTATCTTATTAATGGAAGTTATTTCATTAAAATCGGAGTTTATTTACAAAAAGATTATTTTAGGACCAAATGACAACTAGGTTTCCAGGTTTCTATTTTATCATGTACATACTTTTTAGAGAACAACTGATTTTATAATTTTTAATTATTTTCTTGATCTTGTACTGTATAAAAAAATCAAAATTTTAAACCTTTATTAAATATTTTAAATAAATCAAAAACCCTAAAAATTTGAGAAAATTAAATTGTAGACCACATATCTATATTTAGTAATATATATAAATTAATTAATTTAAATCCATAAAATATCACACAACACTAAGTTATTATTATATTAATCAATAAAATATGAAAAAATAATATATTATTTATTATAATGTTGAATTAAAAATGAATAAGCTATTTATTAAGCATAATATATATACTAGCAATATATATAAATCATAACAAATAAAATATTTAGAAATATATATAATAACATAATTTAGGTAATATAATTATTTTATATTTTTTATTTTACAATTTTTTAAAATAATGTTATTCATTATTTATTATATATTTTATAACGTATTTAATTTTCTGACGTATGTGGTGTTGTCGTTTGTTAGCACCACAACCTCCTTTAACCTCAAGAACTGAAAGTTCATTCGTTCTAACTACCCTGGTTCGACAAATTGTTCCTATTTTATCCTCCATCGATTCTCTGATCCTATCCATTCACTTCATAGCCCTAACATTCTACACCCACGTTAGTCATCCGTTTTATCCTACCCCCTCGTAGATTTACCTATTTAATTCACTAAAGTTCTTTGGTTAGAACTAACTCTTCTTATCAAACTCTGCTCCAGAAAATAACTGATGACCTAACCATCCTCTCTACCTTGCTCTACCCTATTACGGTGGTAACATCACTAGTGAGACGCTATGAGTGGAGGAGGGAAGTCGGGAGGAGAGTTCCAAGGTGTTACTCTGCCTTGAATCGCTCCATGTGCAGCGTACAGCTCCGACGAACACCAATCATTGAAGCAACGACCAAGGGACTTAAACCATTCTTCCCAGGTGAACATCATCCGCCCTCTTTAATTTCCTCGATCTTCATATCCAATTAGAGTAGATAATTGCATCATTAGGATGCTTAAACATCCATCTTCGATTTCAGTTGCAGATCATCCTTCAATTAGATCTCAAATCAAGCCCAATTTGATTCCCATATCTGAACTTCTGTAACCCATTACTAGTGCAAGAAATGTTATAACTTCGCATTGATTCTCAGTGAATGGAGCAACAGATATTCCTTGCAGGTCATCCTTCCATCTTCTGGAGCATCGTCTTTTCCCTCTACCTTTATTTAATCAAGACATGGATGAATCCTCGATCGTTTATGGAGCCAAACTCTAGCAAAGCTTCGTTACATCACTGCCACCTTCCTCTTGGCGCGGGCGAGCTCGAACGGGGGTAGGGACTCCTTTCTGACCCTGCAGGAGCACTACCATTATCCACCATAGCCACAACCATTGCTGGAGTTTGATCAGATCGAAGATTTGTTGCTTTCACTTGATTATCAGGGAAGAACAACAGACGGACTCGTGCTACAGGTGACCGACATGCATCACAAATCAACGAACATGATCGCCCTGTAGTCTTCCAATCCCGGATGTTCACTTCCAAATTGTGGTAGAATTGCAAAGACACCAAGCTATTTTCCATAATTCTGCACCCACTCCATAAGTTTGCGAAATTACAAATAGTTCCTAATGGGGGAAAATTGCAAAAGTGCATAATTTCTTTACATTTAGGTCTATAGTTGTGCCCTACAACTGTAAAGCAAATTTGGGACACTCGTATACATTATTTTTGCTTGATTTTCAGGAGGTAGATCCACAAATACCATAGTTTTGAGTCAAGTTTCGAGGGATTTTATCGCATTTTCATCGAGATTTTATTCTTTGCTCTCTAGTTCCATTCCAAGATTATTTTGAGTGTTCTTAGAGCCCATTGCTTGAGCGTTCTTCGAGGATCTGTTATATAAAATCGCATTATATATTCTACCACATATTTATTATATTATAGGTCATTGTTTTGAAAAAAATATAACTTTAAAAAAATTAAAAAATATAAAATCAAATAAATTATACAAAAACTGGAACCATAAAAAAAATTTCCTTTGAGAAGAAATTAGAAAAATCACAAAAATATTTTCCCTTTTCAAAATCAAAATGTAATTTTGTTTGCCTCCTTTGTTCGACCTAGTAACAATGCCCATGATAAATAAATAGTGAAATAAAATAAGACAGTGCCACCTATTTCCTCTTCTTTCTCTCACTCTTTCCTAGTTTATTGATTTTGTTTGATTAATTGGGTCTCTCTCTACGGTTCACTACATCCGACACTTTCTTAATAGTTAGTCAGACTCGGTTATCAAATACGCATCACAAAACAGAGCCAGCCAGTAGAAACCACATTGTAATACCTTCGACGCGGTCCTATTCTCGGAGTGGTTTCCTCCTACCTACAATGTATGTTAAGGAGTGAGGACACTATTGTATTACTACTAGGGAATACATATCTTCCAGGCGCAATCCGATCCTTCAAGGAAATGGAACATATCCTCCCAATAGTTCTTGTATTCAAACTCGAGTCAATTAAAGTGGCTCTTGGTCCAATCATGTGGAACCTGTCTAGAAACCATGTAGTTCACAGTATTGGTGTACCATAGAAGAAAGTCAATAGCAAAATTGACTCATCAAGGAAGGAGTCTCAAATTTTAGTAGGATTAAAGATTCAGCTTGTTCATGATGGGAGAGGTAATTTGCCATTACGTTCTTTACATCGGGTCTATCTTTGATGTACATGTCAAACTTCTAAAGTAGAAGAAACAATCTAAGTATACACTCATTCACGTCTTTCTTTTCCATTAGGTATTTGGGTGCCGAGTGATCTATGTAAAATATCAATATGACCCTATGAGATGTGATCTTAATTTGTTCAAAGAGAATACAACAACAAGCATTGACATCTTTGTAACTATGTAGTTACGTTGAGCAAGATCCACGACCTTGATGGCATAATGAATTGTGAATGGGACCCCCTTCTTTGCCATAACACATCCCATAACGCGAAATCAGAAGCATCAGTCATGATCTCAAAGGGAAGAGATCAATTAGGGGCCTGTAGGATTGGGGAATCCATAATTCCCTCCTTAGAAAGCTCAAAGGCCTCAAGACACTTGTTGTAAACAATAAACTCAATCTCTTTTCCTAAGATCTCAGTTAATGGTTTAACAATCTTTCAGAAATCCTTAATAAATCCTCGATAGAATCTAACATGCCCTCAGAACGATTGTAACTGTTTGACGTTGGTAGGTGGTTGAATCTAACATGCCCTCGATTAATCGATGATTTATTAACATTCTTTCAACATTTTGTCTTAAACCCTTAACAAATACATGTCAATATTCATTAATTCCAATCTTTTAATGAAACCACACTCATGAATAAAAATGCACTTTTATGCATCTAAATCATGCAAATAAATAAAAGATTAAAAATAATAGATAACAAAAAAAAGGCAAATTGTATATATGTATCTACGTACAATATGACTTATAAAATAAATATAGCTGAAAGATATATTTATAACCTAATCCCCGAGACCAAATCAACATGGATTGGTTGACAAATAAATAAGTAGGGGGAGATTAGGAAAGAAAACAAATAAAATAATTAATTTCTCATTCTACACACTCTTCATTATTTATACAATAAATATCAAAACATCAGTGTTTTTAATTAATTCATATGAAAATATTTTTCATCAAACTCTTTTCCTAAGTATTTCTAAAAATCTATATAGAAATATATAAAAATAAGCTAAGAATAATACCTTGTATATATGCCAAGAAATCCAACTTGTAAATCGTCAAAATCTCAACTTCCGAGCATCATAACATTCTCATACTAACTCCAATTTGACTCTACTAACCTTTAAAGGTCATAAAATAATATTCTCTAATTATGACAGTGATTTCATTAAAATCAAAGTCCGTTTGCAAAAGTTGGTTTTCGGAGCTAACCACAATTGGGTTTCTAGGCTATTTATTTTATCGAGAACACAATATTTACAGGTTTAATGATTTTCTAATTTTTTTTATCTTGTATTTTAACCATAACTTATTTCATAATTTTTTGGAGCTTATTTCTTATTTTAAATAAATCAAAACCCCTAATTTATAGGTCAATTTGCTCTGTATAACTTATACCCGTAATTTTTAGTATATTTAAATTAATTTATTAAAATTTACAAAATGTTCACACAAACTCTATTTATTTTCCTAATAATTAATAAAATATAAAAATGGTATATTATTTATTAATTTAATAAATGAAAAATTCAAAACCTATTTATCAAGTATTATTTATATTTATTTATCAATATAATATTTATATTTCATAATTTTTTATTATTTATAAAACTTGTTATTTCATAACTAAGATAAATTATTTATCTATATTTTTCTTTCTTATACCTATTTACAACAATGTTATTTATTATTTAATACCTAATTTATAAGTTATTTACACATCTGGTCAACCAGGTGGTGACATGTGTCAGCACCTGGTTCATCTTCTTCAAGAACAGTATGTTCTGTTCTGTTCCAACAACCTGACATCAACAATTTCTCTCGCATTCCTTCTTCCTCCTAGACCCGATCTCAACCCTTCATTACCTTCTCCTAACCACCTAGATTCACGGCCACCTTAGATCTTCAATTAATCTCCCTCAAATCCCTCTATAAAAACCCATCAACTCGACCATTAACAACTAACTCCTCCTAACTCCAGAACTAACTGGCCGACCCTCCTCCTTCCTCTCTTCATTTGGGCTGCCTCTGGCAGTGACAACACCTAAGGGAGCCTCCACGTAGAAGTACGATCATCGATGGAGGGTTCCAAGGTCCAAGCGTGGCCTTTCAACGTGGCTTCGTACCTGTAGGGCTCCGGACACCGACCGTCGATCGACGACCTACAGAGTTATAAACTCTACAAAACCACAGGTATTCATCCATCTTTAACATTTTAATTCTCGATTTGTGTGACGTGATTATCTTTCTTAAGTTCGTAATTAGGACTCTCCAATATCCTTCTTAGACACACACCCAAATCAACATTCAAATCCAACTTGATTTCACCGAAATTGCCCTACATTTATCTTCTATCTTCACTGAACATTTTCTGAAAGCTAATTTATAACCTGTAAATTTTCATCTTCTTGTCCATTCAAATGAGAATCGAGCATAGAAATCCCTCTTGCAGGCTTACAAGATCTTCTAGAGTATCAAAACTAACAGCTGAGCTTGCATTCAACCATTTCCATCGATAAAGAATCAAGAAGTTATCATTTGCTCATCCAGCCTTTCTCAGTCTAGTTGCCTTCTTCGATAATGCTTTCCAGCCACCTCCGCCGACCTCGACACCTTGCCCACCGCAGGCGAGCTCGAGGGGTGATGTAGTCACTATTCTGACCCTACAGGGGGCCCATTCGAGTGTTGCTTCGCCGAAGAGAATTGGGTGAATGGAGCACGTAGCCACCTATGTAAAAGAGGAAGAACAACCAAGAACGCCCAAAGGCTACAGGCTGATGACACGTGGCAAGAAAGGATAGTCCAGATGTGCCCCCAGCTTCTAATCACGACCGCTGAAATCGAAGGGGAAGAAAAATTGCCTACTAAACTCATGCAGCTTCCAGAATTATCAAACGATCCAGAAGTTTTCCAGATTTGCATTTAGGTCCCCATGAAGGGATCTAAATTGAAAACATTTAGTTTTTCTTGTAGTTTAGTCCCCGAGCATGTACCTTTTATAACAAACTTTATATTTTTTCTTGAACATATACCCCTGAACTGTAGGGTTATTTTGGACCTCATTTTGATTTCATTTTTCATCGAATTTTCTAGGGTAGTTGCACAACTACCTTAGCGAAGTTTCTTGATATTTTTCACGAATTTTTGTCATGCATTTTGCTTGATTTGTCTTTCTACACTTGTGTCCATTATGATTGTTTTGTTGTCTTTTTCAAGAAGAAATAAAGATCGCGAAATTCTTTTCTTTTCTCGAATGCCATAATATAGGTATTCTGCCTTCTCGAGTTTGACTCAGAGGAACTTACCTGGTTAATAATTAGTTTAGGAATAAAATAGGAGAGAAAATCAATTCCTTCATTCTTTCTATCACTCTCATATTTTTTCTAGATTTTTGTTTGATCGATCGAAATCTGATATCCGTGGTTCTTTCTACACCGACGACAAATTTCTTAATTAAAATTGCAGGATGAATTTTGTTTTATCGAAATGGCGTTGTTGCTAGGGAGGCGTTAGCATTATAATGTTTTTTTACTTTATTTTTAGTTTTTTCTTTATTCTTGGTTTTTACGATTTTTCTGATTTCTTTTTTGATTTTTGTTTGACTTGTTTTAAGGTTTTACAACTTTTACAGATTTTATCGAGTCTCTTTGATTGTTTTTACGATTTTTTCCTTTAATTTTTACAGCTTTTTTTGTGTTTCTTCTAACGAATTTTGCAGGGCCTACAGGAACAGCAGGCTTCTTCGGAAGCCGAGTCAGTTGAAATTATAGAGACCGACTCCTTCTCTCACGAGTCAGTTGCAGATTAGCAGAATTAGTTAGGATTTTTGTACTCAATTTATTTTTTGTATTATTTTTTGTAAAAAGAAAAAATGAACACTTTCCCGTTTTTCTATTTTTGTAGTAGGGGCCCCACAAGGGCATCCCGACTTGTACCTTTCTCCCTCTATTCTCGAGGTCTGTTGCACTGAGTGTTGTGCACTAGGGGGAACTGGGCACCCACCGCAGCTTTTCTCGCATCGTTAGTTTTCCACAGCTTTTTCGAGGCTAGGTGCTTGTTTAGGATTTTTCTATTTCTTTTCTCTACTTGCGCCTTCATAACTTGTTTTAAGACTTGTAACCTAGGTGCATGTTTATCCAGGATAAAAAATAAAATAATCGTTATAACTGCTTTGAAAAAATACAAAAAAGAGATAATCGCAAAAATAAAATCGGGACTGCTAAATTT